>JANUWF010002059.1:1107500-1401659 GCA_026120185.1 Voacanga thouarsii | reverse complement strand
AAGTGTAATGACCAAGTTTGAAGTTAATCGGATATATTTTGGCATGCAATCCAACAAATGTCTACAAAAAGACCGAAAACCTAAGACATTTACAAAGATAAGCACTTTCAATTAATGTTGCGACTGTTAGATTTGTTTAAATTGCTACAAAAAGTGTTATGACCAAATTTGAAGATAATCGGATATGTTTTGACATGCAATCCAACAGATGTCTACAAAAAGATCGAAAACCTAAGCAATTTACAAATATAGGCACTTTTAATTAATCATCCGGCCGTTAGATTTATTTAGACTACTACAAAAAGTGTCATGACCAAGTTTGAAATTAATCGGATATATTTTGGCATGCAATCCAACAAATGTCTACAGAAAGACCGAAAACCTAAGGCATTTACAAAGATAGGTACTTTCAATTAATAATTTGACCGTTAGATTTGTTTAAATTGATATTAAATGTGTTATGACAAAATTTGAAGATAATCGGGCATACTTTTACACGTAGTCCTACAAAATATCTACAAAAATACCGAAAATTTAAGGCATATACAAAGATAAGCACTTTCAATTAATGATCCGACCGTTATATTTTTTTAAAGTGCTAATAAAAGTGATTTGACCGAATTTGAAGATAATCAGATATATTTTGGCATGCAATCTAACAAATATCAACAAAAATACCAAAACCTAAGAAATTTACAAAGATAAGTGCTTTCAATTAATGATCCGACCGTTAGATTTCTTTAAATTTCTAGAAAAGGTGTTATTACCAAATTTGAAGATAATCGGATATATTTTGGCTTGCAATCCTACAAATATCAACAAAAATAACGTAATCCTGAAAAAACCGAAAACCTAAGGTATTTACAAAGATAGACACATTCAATTAATGATCCGACCGTTAGATTTATTTAAATTTCTTAGAAAAGTGTTTTGCCTATGTTTGAATATAATCGGACATTTTTTGGCATGAAATCCAACAAAAGCCTACAAAAAGACCGAAAACCTAAGGCATTTACAAAGATAGGCACTGTCAATTATTGATCCGACCATTAGATTTGTTTAAATTTCTAGGAAAAGTGTGATGACCAAATTTGAAGATAATAGGACATATTTTGGCATGAAATCCAACAAATGTCTATAAAAAAACCTAAAATCTAAGGCATTTACAAAGGTAGGCACTTTCAATTAATGATCCGAACGTTAGATTTTTCTAAATTGCTAAGAAAAATGTTATGCCCATGTTTGAATATAATCGGATATATTTTGACATTGAATCCACCAAATGTCTACAAAACGACCGAAAATACCGAAACCTAAGAAAATTACAAAGATAAGTGCTTTCAATTAATGATCCGACCGTTAGATTTCTTTAAATTTCTAGAAAAAGTGTTATTACCAAATTTGAAGATAATCGAATATATTTTGGCATGCAATCTAGCAAATATCAACAAAAATACCGAAGCCTAAGAAATTTACAAAGATAAGTGCTTTCAATTAATGATCCGACCGTTAGATTTCTTTAAATTTCTAAAAAAAGTGTTATTACCAAATTTGAAGATAATCGGATATATTTTGGCTTGCAATCCTACAAATATCAACAAAAATAACGTAATCTACAAAAAAATCGAAAACCTAAGGTATTTACAAAGATAGACACATTCAATTAATGATCCGACCGTTAGATTTATTTAAATTTCTTAGAAAAGTGTTTTGCCTATGTTTGAATATAATCGGACATTTTTTGGCATGAAATCCAACAAAAGCCTACAAAAAGACCGAAAACCTAAGGTATTTACAATGATAGGCACTGTCAATTATTGATCCGACCATTAGATTTGTTTAAATTTATAGGACAAGTGTGATGACCAAATTTGAAGATAATAGGACATATTTTGGCATGAAATCCAACAAATGTCTATAAAAAAACCTAAAACCTAAGGCATTTACAAAGGTTGACACTTTCAATTAATGATCCGAACGTTAGATTTTTTTAAATTGCTATGAAAAATGTTATGCCCATGTTTGAATATAATCGGATATATTTTGACATTGAATCCACCAAATGTCTACAAAACGACCGAAAACCGAAGGCATTTACAAAGGTAGGCACTTTCAATTAATGATCCGACCATTAGATTTGTTTAAATTTCTAGGAAAAGTGTTTTGACCAAATTTGAAGATAATCGGATGTATTTTGGCTTGCAATCCATCAAATATCAACAAAAATACTGAAAACCTAATACATTTACAAATATAGGCACTTTAAATTAATGATCCGGCCGTTAGATTTGTTTAAACTAATACTAAAAGTATTATGACCAAGTTCGAAGTTAATCGGATATATTTTGGCAGGCAATCCAACAAATGTCTACAGAAAGACCGAAAATCTCAGGCATTCACAAAGATACGCACTTTTAATTAATGATCCGATCGTTGATTTGTTTAAATTACTACAAAAAGTGTTTTGACCAAGTTTGAAGTTAATCGGATATAGTTGGTATGCAATCCAACAAAATGTCTACAAAAAGACCGAAAATCTAAGGCATTTACAAAGATAGGCACTTTCAATTAATGATTTGACCGTTAGATTTGTTTAAATTGATATTAAAAGTGTTATGACAAAATTTGAAGATAATCGGGTATCCTTTTACACGTTGTCCTACAAAATATCAACAAAAATACCGAAAATTTAATGCATATACGAAGATAGGTACTTTCAATTAATGATCCGACTGTTAGATTTTTTGAAATTGCTATGAAAAGTGTTATGTCCATGTTTGAATATAATCGGATATATTTTGACATGCAATCTACCAATTGTCTACAAAACGACCGAAAACCTAAGGCATTTACAAAGGTAGGCACTTTCAATTAATGATCCGACCAATAGATTTGTTTAAATTTCTAGGAAAAGTGTTTTGACCAAATTTGTAGATAATCGGATGTATTTTGTCTTGCAATCCATCAAATATCAACAAAAATACTAAAAACCTATTGCATTTACAAATATAGGCACTTTAATTAATGATCCGACCGTTAGATTTGTTTAAACTACTACAAAAAGTGTTATGACAAAGATTGAAGTTAATCGGATATATTTTGACATGCAATCCAACAAATGTCTACAGAAAAGACCGAAAATCTCAGGCATTTACAAAGATAGGCACTTTTAATTAATGATCCGACCGTTAGATTTGTTTAAATTACTATAAAAAGTGTTATGACCAAGTTTGAAGTTAATCGGATATAGTTGGCATGCAATCCAACAAAATGTCTACAAAAAGACCGAAAATCTAAGGCATTTACAAAGATAGGCACTTTCAATTAATTATTTGACCATTAGATTTGTTTAAATTGATATTAAAAGTGTTATGAAAATTTTGAAGATAATCGGGTATACTTTTACACGTAGTCCTACAAAATATCTACAATAATACCGAAAATTTAAGACATATACGAAGATAGGCACTTTCAATTAGTGATCCGACCGTTAGATTTTTTTAAATTTCTAAGAAGAGTGTTATGACCAAAGTTGAAGATAATAGGATATATTTTGGCATGTAATCGAACAAATATCAACAAAAATGCCGAAAACCTAAGGCATTTACCAATATAGATACTTTAAATTAATGATCCGACCGTTAGATTTGTTTAAATTACTAAAAAAAGTGTTATGACCATGTTTGAAGTTAATCGGTTATATTTGGGCATGCAATCCAACAAAATGCCTACCAAAAGACCGAAAACCTAAGGCATTTACAATGATAGGTACATTCAATTAATGATCTGACCATTAGAATTATTTAAATTGCTATGAAAAGTGTTACGACCAAATTTGAAGATAATCGGATATATTTTGACATGCAATCCAACAAATATCAACAAAAATAACGTAATCCTAAGACATTTACAAAGATAAGCACATCCAATTAATGATGCGACCGTTAGATTTGTTTAAATTGCTACGAAAAGTGTTATGACATAATTTGAAGACAATTAGATAAATTTTGGCTTGCCATCCTACAAATGTCTACAAAAAGACCGAAAACCTAAGACATTTACAAAGATAAGCACTTTCTATTATTGATCCTACTATTAGATTTGTTTAAACTACTACAAAAAGTGTTATGACCAAGTGGAAGTTAATCGGATATATTTTGGCATTCAATCCATCAAATGTGTATAAAAAGACAAAAAATCGAGGACATTTACAAAGATAGGCACATTCCATTAATGATTTGACCGTTATATTGGTTTAAATTGATATTAAAAGTGTTATGACAAAATTTAAAGATAATCGGGTATACTTTTACACGTAGTCCTTCAAAATATCTACAAAAATATCGAAAATCTACGATATTTACAAAGATAGGCACTTTCAATTAATGATGCGACCATTAGATTTGTTTAAATTGATACGAAAAGTGTTTTGACCAAATTTGAAGATAATCGGATATATTTTTGCAAGCAATCCAACAATTGTCTACAAAAAGATCGAAAACCTAAGACATTTACAAAGATATGCACTTTTACTTAATGATCCGACCGTTGATTTGTTTAAATTACTATAAAAAAGTGTTATGACCAAGTTTGAAGTTTATCGAATATATTTTTTGGTATGCAATTCAACAAATGTCTACAAAAAGACCGAAAACCTAAGGCATTTACAAAGATAGGCACTTTTACTTAATGATCCGACCGTTGATTTGTTTAAATTACTACAAAAAGTGTTAAGACCAAGTTTGAAGTTAATCGGATATATTTTGGCATGCAATCGAACAAATGTCTACAAAAAGACCGAAAACCTAAGACATTTACAAAGATAGGCACTTTTACTAAATGATCCGACCGTAGATTTTTTTAAATTACTATAAAAAGTGTTATGACCAAGTTTGAAGTTTATCGGATATATTTTTTGGCATTGCAATCCAACAAATGTCTACAAAAAGACCGAAAACCTAAGGCATTTACAAAGATAGGCACTTTTACTTAATAATCCAACCGTTGATTTGTTTAAATTACCACCAAAAGTGTTATGACCAAGTTTGAAGTTAATCGGATATATTTTGGCATGCAATCCAACAAATGTCTACAAAAAGACCGAAAACCTAAAACATTTACAAAGATAAGCACTTTCAATTAATGATGCGACCGTTAGATTTGTTTAAATTGCTATGAAAAGTTTTATGACCAAATTTGAAGATAATCAGATATATTTTGGCATGCAATCCAACAAAATGTCTACAAAAAGACCAAAAATCTAAGGCATTTACAAAGATAGGCACTTTCAATTAATGATTTGACCGTTAGATTTGTTTAAATTGATATTAAAAGTGTTATGAAAAAATTTGAAGATAATCGGGCATACTTTTACACGTAGTCCTACAAAATATCTACAAAAATACCGAAAATTTAAGGCATATACGAAGATAGGAACTTTCAATTAATGATCCGACCGTTAGATTTGTTTAAATTATTAAGAAAAGTGTTATGACTAATGTTGAAGATAATAGGATATATTTTGGTATACAATCCAACAAATACCAACAAAAATGCCGAAAACCTAAGGCAGTTACCAATATTGACACTTTAAATTAATGATCCGACCGTTAGATTTGTTTAAATTACTAAGAAAAGTGTTATGACCATGTTTGAAGTTAATCAGTTATATTTGGGCATGCAATCCAACAAAATGCCTACCAAAAGACCAAAAACCTAATGCATTTACAAAGAAATGTACATTCAATTAATGATCTGAACGTTAGAATTGTTTAAATTGCTATGAAAAGTGTTACGTCCAAATTTGAAGATAATCGGATTTATTTTGGCATGCAATCCAAAAATTATCAACAAAAAGATCGAAAACCTAAGCAATTTATAAAGATAGGCACTTTTAATTAATGATCCGACCGTTAGATTTGTTTAAACTACTACAAAAAGTGTTATGACCAAGTTTGATGTTAATCAGATATATTTTGGCATGCAATCCAACAAATGTCTACAGAAAAACCGAAAACCTAAGGCATTTACAAAGATAGGCACTTTTAATTAATGATTTGGCCGTTGATTTGTTTAAATTACTACAAGAAGTGTTATGACCAAGTTTCAAGTTAATCAGATATATTTTGGAATGCAATCCAAAAAAATGTCTACAAAAAGACCGAAAACCTAAGACGTTTACAAAGATATGCACTTTTACTAAATGATCCGACCGTTGATTTGTTTAAATTATTATAAAAAGTGTTATGACCAAGTTTGAAGTTTATTGGATATATTTTTTGGCATGCAATCCAACAAAGATAGGAACTTTCAATTAATGATCCGACCGGTAGATTTGTTTAAGTTGCTCTGAAAAGTGTTATGATCAAATTTGAAGTTAATCAGATATATCCTGGAATGCAATCCAACAAATGTCTACAAAAAAACCGAAAACCTAAGGCTTTTACAAAGATAGGAACTTTTACTTAATGATCCGACCGTTAGATTTGTTTAAACTACTACAAAAAGTGTTATGACCAAGCCTGAATTTAATCGGATATATTTTGGCATGCAATCCAGCAAATGTCTACAAAAAGACCGAAAACCTAAGACATTTACAAAGATAGGCACTTTTAATTAATGATCCGACCATTGATATGTTTAAATTACTACAAAAAGTGTTATGACCAAGTTTGAAGTTAATCATATATATTTTGGAATACAATCCAAAAAAATGTCTACAGAAAGACCGAAAATCTAAGACATTTACAAAGATAGGCACTTTTAATTAATGATCTGGCCGTTGATTTGTTTAAATTACTACAAAAAGTGTTATGACCAAGTTTCAAGTTAATCAGATATATTTTGGAATGCAATCCAAAAAAATGTCTACAAAAAGACCGAAAACCTAAGACGTTTACAAAGATATGCACTTTTACTAAATGATCCGACCGTTGATTTGTTTAAATTATTATAAAAAGTGTTATGACCAAGTTTGAAGTTTATTGGATATATTTTTTGGCATGCAATCCAACAAAGATAGGAACTTTCAATTAATGATCCGACCGTTAGATTTGTTTAAGTTGCTCTGAAAAGTGTTATGATCAAATTTGAAGTTAATCAGATATATCCTGGAATGCAATCCAACAAATGTCTACAAAAAGACCGAAAACCTAAGGCTTTTACAAAGATAGGAACTTTTACTCAATGATCTGACCGTTAGATTTGTTTAAAATACTACAAAAAGTGTTATGACCAAGCCTGAATTTAATCGGATATATTTTGGCATGCAATCCAGCAAATGTCTACAAAAAGACCGAAAACCTAAGACATTTACAAAGATAGGCACTTTTAATTAATGATCCGACCGTTGATATGTTTAAATTACTACAAAAAGTGTTATGACCAAGTTTGAAGTTAATCAGATATATTTTGGAATACAATCCAAAAAAATGTCTACAGAAAGACCGAAAACCTAAGACATTTACAAAGATAGGCACTTTTAATAAATGATCCGACCGTAGATTTGTTTAAATTACTATAAAAAGTATTATGACCAAGTTTGAAGTTTATCGGATATATTTTTTGGCATTGCAATCCAACAAATGTCTACAAAAAGACCGAAAACCTAAGGCATTTACAAAGATAGGCACTTTTACTTAATAATCCGACCGTTGATTTGTTTAAATTACTACCAAAAGTGTTATG
This sequence comes from Voacanga thouarsii, assembly GCA_026120185.1. Lineage (NCBI taxonomy): Eukaryota > Viridiplantae > Streptophyta > Magnoliopsida > Gentianales > Apocynaceae > Voacanga > Voacanga thouarsii. Next base: position 1,393,973 of record JANUWF010002059.1, on the reverse strand, counting down.
ACCAAGTTTGAAGTTAATCGGATATATTTTGGCATGCAATCCAACAAATGTCTACAAAAAGACCGAAAACCTAAAACATTTACAAAGATAAGCACTTTCAATTAATGATGCGACCGTTTGATTTGTTTAAATTGCTATGAAAAGTGTTATGACCAAATTTGAAGATAATCAGATATATTTTGGCATGCAATCCAACAAAATGTCTACAAAAAGACCGAAAATCTAAGGCATTTACAATGATAGGCACTTTCAATTAATGATTTGACCGTTAGATTTGTTTAAATTGATATTAAAAGTGTTATGACAAAATTTGAAGATAACCGGGCATACTTTTACACGTAGTCCTACAAAATATCTACAAAAATAACGAAAATTTAAGGCATATACAAAGATAGGAACTTTCAATTAATGATCCGACCGTTAGATTTGTTTAAATTACTAAGAAAAGTGTTATGACCAAAGTTGAAGATAATAGGATATATTTTGGCATACAATCCAACAAATACCAACAAAAATGCCGAAAACCTAAGGCATTTACCAATATTGACAGTTTAAATTAATGATCCGACCGTTAGATTTGTTTAAATTACTAAAAAAAGTGTTATGACCATATTTGAAGTTAATCAGTTATATTTGGGGATGCAATCCAATAAAATGCCTACCAAAAGACCAACAACCTAAGGCATTTACAAAGAAATGTACATTCAATTAATGATATGACCGTTAGAATTGTTTAAATTGCTATGAAAAGTGTTACGTCCAAATTTGAAGATAATCGGATTTATTTTGGTATGCAATCCAACAATTATCTACAAAAAGATCGAAAACCTAAGCAATTTATAAAGATAGGCACTTTTAATTAATGATCCGACCGTTAGATTTGTTTAAACTACTACAAAAAGTCTTATGACCAAGTTTGAAGTTAATCAGATATATTTTGGCATGCAATCCAACAAATGTCTACAGAAAGACCGAAAACCTAAGACATTTACAAAGATAGACACTTTTAATTAATGATCCGGCCGTTGATTTGTTTAAATTACTACAAAAAGTGTTATGACCAAGTTTGAAGTTAATCAGATATATTTTGGAATGCAATCCAAAAAAATGTCTACAAAAAGACCGAAAACCTAAGACGTTTACAAAGATAGGCACTTTTACTAAATGATCCGACCGTTGATTTGTTTAAATTACTATAAAAAGTGTTATGACCAAGTTTGAAATTTATTGGATATATTTTTTGGCATGCAATCCAACAAAGATAGGAACTTTCAATTAATGATCCGACCGTTAGATTTGTTTAAGTTGCTCTGAAAAGTGTTATGACCAAATTTGAAGTTAATCAGATATATTTTGGAATGCAATCCAACAAATGTCTACAAAAAGACCGAAAACCTAAGGCTTTTACAAAGATAGGAACTTTTACTTAATGATCCGACCGTTGATTTGTATAAACTACTACAAAAAGTGTTATGACCAAGCCTGAATTTAATCGGATATATTTTGGCATGCAATCCAGCAAATGTCTACAAAAAGACCGAAAACCTAAGACATTTACAAAGATAAACACTTTCAATTAATGATGCGACCGTTAGATTTGTTTAAATTGCTACGAAAAGTGTTATGATCAAATTTGAAGATAATCGGATATATTTTGGCATGCAATTCAACAAATGTCTACAAAAAGATCGAAAACCTAAGCAATTTACAAAGATAGGCACTTTTAATTAATGATCCGACCGTTGATTTCTTTAAACTACTACAAAAAGTGTTATGACCATGTTTGAAGTTAATCGGATATATTTGGGCATGCAATCCAACAAATGTGTATAAAAAGACAAAAAACCTAAGACATTTACAAAGATGGGCACATTCAATTAATGATTTGACCATTAGATTTGTTTAAATTGATATTAAAAGTGTTATGACAAAATTTAAAGATAATCGGGTATAGTTTTACACGTAGTCCTACAAAATATCTACAAAAATACCGAAAATCTAAGATATTTACAAAGATAGGCACTTTCAATTAATGATGCGACCATTAGATTTGTTTAAATTGCTACGAAAAGTGTTTTGACCAAATTTGAAGATAATCGGATATATTTTGGCATGCAATCCAACAAATATCAACAAAAATATCGAAACCTAAGGCATTTACCAATATAGGAACTTTAAATTAATGATCGACCGTTAGATTTGTTTAAATTGTTAATAAAAGTGTTATGTAAAATTTTGAAAATAATCGGATATATTTTGGCATGCAATCCGACAAATGTCTACAAAAATAGCTAACACATTTACAATGATAGGCATTTTAAATTAAAGATCTGACCGTTAGATTTGTTTAAATTACTACAAAAAGTGTTATGACCAAGTTTGAAATTAATCGGATATATTTGGGCATGCAATCCGACAAAATGTCTACAAAAAGACCGAAAACATAAGACATTTACAAAGATAGGCACATTCAATTAATGATCTGACCATTAGATTTGTTTAAATTGGTATGAAAAGTGTTATGACCAAGTTATAATATAATCGGATATATTTTGGCATGCAATCCACCAAATGTCTACCAACAGACCGAAAACCTAAGGAATTTACAAAAACAGGCACTTTCAGTTAATGATCCGACCTTTAGATTGGTTTAAATTGCTATGAAACGTGTTTTGACCAAATTTTAAGATAATCGGATATATTTTGGAATGCAATCCAACAAATATCAACAAAAATACCGAAAACCTAAGGAATTTACAAAGATAGGAGCTTTCAATTAATGATCCGACCGTTAGATTTCTTTAAATTTCTAGAAAAAGTGTTATTACCAAATTTGAAGATAATCGGATATATTTTGGCTTGCAATCCAACAAATGTCTACAAAAAGACCTAAAACCTAAGGTATTTACAAAGATAGGCACTTTCAATTAATGATCCGACCGTTAGATTTTTTTAAATTTCTAAGAAAAGTGTTTTACCCATGTTTGATTATAATCGGACATTTTTTGGCATGAAATCCAACAGAAGTCTACAGTAAGACCGAAAACCTAAGGCATTTACAAAGATAGGCACTGTCAATTATTGATCCGACCATTAGATTTGTTTAAATTTCTAGGAAAAGTGTTATGACCAAATTTGAAGATAATCGGACATATTTTGGCATGCAATCCAACAAATATCTACAAAAAGACCTAAAACCTAAGGCATTTACAAAGATAGGCACTTTCAGTTAATGATCTGAACGTTACATGTTTTTAAACTGCTATGAAAAGTGTTATGTCCATGTTTGAATATAATCGGACATATTTTGACATGCAATCCACCAAATGTCTACAAAACGACCGAAAACCTAAGGCATTTACAAAGGTATGCACTTTCAATTAATGAACCGACCATTAGATTTGTTTAAATTTCTAGGCAAAGTGTTTTGACCAAATTTGTAGATAATCGGATGTATTTTGGTTTGCAATCCATCAAATATCAACAAAAATACTGAAAACCTAAGGCATTTACAAATATAGGCACTTTAGTTAATGATCCGACCGTTAGGTTTGTTTAAACTACTACCAAAAGTGTTATGACCAAGTTTGAAGTTAATCGAATATATTTTGACATGCAATTCAACAAATGTCTTCAGAAAAGACCGAAAATCTCAGGCATTTACAAAGATAGGCACTTTTAATTATTGATCCGACCGTTGATTTGTTTAAATTACTAAAAAAAGTGTTATGACCAAGTTTGAAGTTAATCGGATATAGTTGGCATGCAATCCAACAAAATGTCTACAAAAAGACCGAAAATCTAAGGCATTTACAAAGATAGGCACTTTTAATTAATGATTTGACCGTTAGATTTGTTTAAATTTATATTAAAAGTGTTATGACAAAATTTGAAGATAATAGGGTATACTTTGACACGTAGTCCTACAGAATATCTACAAAAATACCGAAAATTTAAGGCATATACGAAGATAGACACTTTCAATTAATAATCGGACCGTTAGATTTATTTAAATAACTAAGAAAATTGTTATGACCAAAGTCGAAGATAATATGATATATTTTGGAATGCAATCCAACAAATATAAAAAAAAGTGCCGAAAACCTAAGGCATTTTACCAATATAGACACTTTAAATTAATGATCCGATCATTGATTTGTTTAAATTATTACCAAAAGTGTTATGACTAAATTTGAAGTTAATCGGATATATTTTGGCATGCAATCCAACAAAATGTCTACTAAATGACCGAAAACCTAAGGCATTTACAAAGATAGATACTTTTAATTAATGATTTGACCGTTAAATTTGTTTAAATTGATATTAATAGTGTTATGACAAAATATGAATATAATCGGGTATACTTTTACATGTATTCTTACAAAATATCTACAAAAATACCGAAAATCTAAGGCATTCACAAAGATAGGAACTTTCAATTAATGATCCGACCGTTAGATTTGTTTAAATTGCTAGGAAAAGTGTTATGACCAAATTTGAAGATAATCGGATATATTTTTGCGTGCATTTCAACAAATATCAACAAAAATACCGAAAACCTAAGGCATTTACTAATATAGGAACTTTAAATTAATGATCGACTGTTAGATTTGTTTAAATAACTAATAAAAGTGTTATGTAAAAATTTAAAATAATCGGATATATTTTGGTATGCAATCCGACAAATGTCTACAAAAAGACCTAAGACATTTACAATGATATGTATTTTAAATTAAAGATCTGACCGTTAGATTTGTTTAAATTACTACAAAAAGTGTTATGACCAAGTTTGAAGTTAATCGGATATATTTGGGAATGCATTCCAACAAAATTTCTACGAAAAGACCGAAAACATAAGACATTTACAAAGATAGGCACATTAAATTAATGATCTGACCGTTAGATTTGTTTAAATTGGTATGAAAAGTGTTTTGACCAAGTTAGAATATAAATCAAATATATTTTGGTGTGCAATCCACCAAATGTCTACAAACAGACCGAAACCTAAGGAATTTACACAGATAGGCACTTTAAATTAATGATTTGACAGTTAGATTTGTTTAAATTGATATTAAAAGTGTTATGATAGAATTTAAAGATAATCGGGTATACTTTTACATGTAGTCCTACAAAATATCTACAAAGATACCGAAAATCTAAGGCATTTACAAAGATAGGCACTTTCAATTAATGATCCGACCGATATATTTTTTTAAATTGCTAATAAAAGTGTTTTGACCAGATTTTGAAGGTAATCAGATATATTTTGGCATGCAATCTCACAAACATCAACAAAAATACCGAAAACCTAAGAAATTTACAAAGATAGGAGCTTTCAATTAATGATCCGACCGTTAGATTTCTTCAAATTTCTAGAAAAAGTGTTATTACAAAATTTGAAGATAATCGGATATATTTTTGCTTACCATCCAACAAATGTCTACAAAAAGACTGAAAACCAAAGGTATTTACAAAGATAAGCACATTCAATTAATGATCCGACCGTTAGATTTATTTAAATTTCTAAGAAAAGTGTTTTGCCCTTGTTTGAATATAATCGGACATTTTTTGGCATTGAAATCCAACAAATGTCTACAAAAAGACCGAAAACCTAAGGCATTTACAAAGATAGGCACTTTCAATTATTGATCCGACCATTATATTTGTTTAAATTTCTAGAAAAAGTGTTATGACCAAATTTGAAGATAATCGGATATATTTTGGCATGCAATCAAACAAATGTCTACAAAAAGATCGAAAACCTAAGACATTTACAAAGATAGGCACATTGAATTAATGATCCGACCATTAAATTTGTTTAAATTGATATGAAAAGTGCTATGACCTAATTTGAAGATAATCGAATATATTTTAGAATGCAATCCAACAAATGTCTACAAAATGACTGAAAACTTAAGGCATTTACAAAGATATGAACTTTCAATTAATGATCCGACCGTTAGATTTGTTTAAGCTGCTCTGAAAAGTGTTATGACCAAATTTGAAGTTAATCAGATATATCTTGGAATGCAATCCAACAAATGTCTACAAAAAGACCGAAAACCTAAGGCATTTACAATGGTAGGCACTTTTACTTAATGATCCGACCGTTGATTTGTTTAAATTGATATTAAAAGTGTTATGACAAAATTAAAAGATAATCGGGTATACTTTTACACGTAGTCCTACAAAATATCTATAAAAATACAGAAAATCTAAGGCATTTACAAAGATAGACACTTTCAATTAATGATCCGACCGTTAGATCTGTTTAAATTGCTATGAAAAATGTTATGACCATATTTGAAGATAATCGGATTTATTTTGGCATGCTATGCGACAAATATTAATAAAAATACCGAAATCCTAAGACATTTACAAAGATACGCACTTTTAATTAATGATGCGACCGTTAGATTTGTTTAAATTGCTACAAAAACTGTTATGACCAAATTTGAAGTTAATCGGATATATTTTGGACTCCAATCCAACAAATGTCTACAAAAAGACCGAAAACCTAAGGCATTTACAAAGATAGGCACTTTTAATTAACGATCCGACCGTTGATTTGTTTAAATTACTACAAAAAAGTGTTATGACCAAGTTTGAAGTTAATCAGATATATTTTGGAATGCAATCCAAAAAAATGTCTACAAAAAGACCGAAAACCTAAGACATTTATAAAGATAGGCACTTTTACTAAATGATCCGACCGTTGATTTGTTTAAATTACTATAAAAAGTGTTATGACCAAGTTTGAAATTTATCGGATATATTTTTTGACATGCAATCCAACAAATGTCTACAACAAGACCGAAAACCTAAGACATTTACAAAGATAGGCACTTTTACATAATGATCCGACCGTTTATTTATTTAAATTACTACAAAAAGTGTTATGACCAAGTTTGAAGTTAATCGGATATATTTTGGCATGCAATCCAACAAATGTCAACAAAAAGAACGAAAACCTAAGACATTTACAAAGATAAGCACTTTCAATTAATGTTGCGACTGTTAGATTTGTTTAAATTGCTACGAAAACTGTTATGACCAAATTTGATGTTAATCGGATATATTTTGGAATGCAATCCAACAAATGTCTATAAAAAGACCGAAAACCTAAGGCATTTACAAAGATAGGCACTTTTAATTAACGATCCGACTGTTGATTTGTTTAAATTACTACAAAAAGTGTCATGACCAAGTTTGAAATTAATCAGATATATTTTGGCATGCAATCCAGCAAATGTCTACAGAAAGACCGAAAACCTAAGGCATTTACAAAGATAGGTACTTTCAATTAATAATTTGACCGTTAGATTTGTTTAAATTGATATTAAAAGTGTTATGACAAAATTTGAAGATAATCGGGCATACTTTTACACGTAGTCCTACAAAATATCTACAAAAATACCGAAAATTTATGGCATATACGAAAAATAGGCACTTTCTATTAATGATCCGACCGTTGATTTGTTTAAATTACTAAGAAAAGTGTTATGACCAAAGCTGAAGATAATAGGATATATTTTGGCATACAATCCAACAAATATCAACAAAAATGCCAAAAACCTAAAGCATTTACCAATATTGACATTTTAAATTAAGGATCCGACCGTTAGATTTGTTTAAATTCTAAGGAAAGTGTTATGACCTTGTTTGAAGTTAATCAGTTATATTTGGGCATGCAATCCAACAAAATGCCTACCAAAAGACCAAAAACCTAAGGCATTTGTAAAGAAAGGTACATTCAATTAATGATCTGACCGTTAAAATTGTTTAAATTGCTATGAAAAGTGGTACGTCAAAATTGGAAGATAATCGGATATATTTTGGCATGCAATCTAATAATTATCAACAAAAAGATCGAAAACCTAAGCAATTTATAAATATAGGCACTTTTAATTTGTGATCCGACCGTTAGATTTGTTTAAACTACTACAAAAAGTGTTTTGACCAAGTTTGAAGTTAATCAGATATATTTTGGCATGCAATCCAAAAAAATGTCTACAGAAAGACCGAAAAACTAAGACATTTACAAGGATAAGCACTTTCAATTAATGTTACGACTGTTAGATTTGTTTAAATTGCTACGAAAAGTGTTATGACAAAATTTGAAGATAATCGGATATGTTTTGGCATGCAATCCAACTAATGTCTACAAAAAAGATCAAAAACCTAAGCAATTTACAAATATAGGCACTTTTAATTAATGATCCGGCCGTTAGATTTGTTTAAAATACTACAAAAAGTGTCATGACCAAGTTTGAAATTAATCGGATTTATTTTGGCATGCAATCCAACAAATGTCTACAGAAAGACCGAAAACCTAAGGCATTTACAAAGATAGGCAATTTTACTTAATGATCCGTCCGTTAGATTTGTTTAAACTACTACAATAAGTGTTATGACCAAGTTTGAAGTTAATCGGATATATTTTGGTATGCAATCCAACAAAATATCTACAAAATGACCGAAAACCTAAGGCATTTACAAAGATAGGGACTTTTAATTAATGATCCGACCGTTGATTTGTTTAAATTACTACAAAAAGTATTATAACCATGTTTGATGTTAATCAGATATATTTTGGTAAGCAATCCAACAAAATGTCTACAAAAAGACCGAAATCCTAAGGTATTTATAAAGATAGGCACTTTAAATTAATAATTGACAGTTAGATTTGTTTAAATTGATATTAAAAGTGTTATGACAGAATTTAAAGAAAATCGGGTATACTTTTACATGTAGTCCTACAAAATATCTACAAAAATACCGAAAATCTAAGACATTTACAAAGATAGGCACTTTCAATTAATGATCCGACCGATATATTTTTTTAAATTGCTAATAAAAGTGTTTTGACCAGATTTTGAAGATAATCAGATATATTTTGGCATGCAATCTAACAAATATCAACAAAAATACCGAAAACCTAAGGAATTTACAAAGATAAGAGCTTTCAATTAATGATCCGACCGTTAGATTTCTTTAAATTTCTAGAAAAAGTGTTATTACAAAATTTGAAGATAATCAGATATATTTTGGTGTGCAATCCAACAAATGTCTACAAAAAGACTGAAAACCTAAGGTGTTTACAAAGATAAGCATTTTCAATTAATGATCCGACCGTTAGATTTATTTAAATTTCTATGAAAAGTGTTTTGCCCTTGTTTGAATATAATCGGACATTTTTTGGCATAAATCCAACAAATGTCTACAAAAAGACCGAAAACCTAAGGCATTTACAAAGATAGGCACTTTCAATTATTGATCCGACCATTAGATTTGTTTAAATTTCTAGGAAAAGTGTTATGACCAAATTTGAAGATAATCGGATATATTTTGGAATGCAAACCAACAAATGTCTACAAAAAGATCGAAAACCTAAGGCATTTACAAAGATAGACACTTTCAATTAATGATCCGACCGTTAGACTTGTTTAAATTTCTATAAAAAGTGTTATCACCAAATTTGAAGATAATCGGATATATTTTGGAATGCAATGCAACAAATGTCTACAAAATGACTGAAAAACCAAAGGCATGTACAAAGATAGGAACTTTCAATTAATGATCCGACCGTTAGATTTGTTTAAGTTGCTCTGAAAAGTGTTATGACCAAATTTGAAGTTAATCAGATATATCTTGGAATGCAATCCAACAAATGTCTACAAAAAGACCGAAAACCTAAGGCATTTACAATGGTAGGCACTTTTACTTAATGATCCGACCGTTGATTTGTTTAAATTGATATTAAAAGTGTTATGATAAAATTAAAAGATAATCGGGTATACTTTTACACGTAGTCCTACAAAATATCTATAAAAATACAGAAAATCTAAGGCATTTACAAAGATAGGCACTTTCAATTAATGATCCGACCGTTAGATCTGTTTAAATTGCTTTGAAAAATGTTATGACCAAATTTCAAGATAATCGGATTTATTTTGGCATGCTATGCAACAAATATCAACAAAAATACCGAAACCCTAAGACATTTACAAAGATACGCACTTTCAATTAATGATGCGACCGTTAGATTTGTTGAAATTGCTACAAAAACTGTTATGACAAAATATGAAGTTAATCGGATATATTTTGGACTGCAATCCAACAAATGTCTACAAAAAGACCGAAAACCTAAGACATTTACAAAGATAGGCACTTTTAATTAACGATCCGACCGTTGATTTGTTTAAATTACTACAAAAAAGTGTTATGACCAAGTTTGAAGTTAATCGGATATATTTTGGAATGCAATCCAAAAAAATGTCTACAAAAAGACCGAAAACCTAAGACATTAACAAAGATAGGCACTTTTACTAAATGATTCGACCGTTGATTTGTTTAAATTACTATAAAAAGTGTTATGACCAAGTTTGAAATTTATCGAATATATTTTTTGGCATGCAATCCAACATATCTTTACAAAAAGACCGAAAACCTAAGGCATTTACAAAGATAAGCACTTTTACTTAATGATTCGACCGTTAATTTGTTTAAATTAATACAAAAAGTGTTATGACCAAGTTTGAAGTTAATCGGATATATTTTGGCATGCAATGCAACAAAAGTCTACAAAAAGACCGAAAACCTAAGACATTTACAAAGATAAGCACTTTCAATTAATGATGCGACTGTTAGATTTGTTTAAATTGCTGCGAGAAGTGTTATGACCAAATTTGAAGATAATCGGATATGTTTTGGCATGCAATCCAACAAATGTCTACAAAAAGATCGAAAAACTAAGCAATTTACAAAGATAGACACTTTTAATTAATGATCCGGCCGTTAGATTTGTTTAAATTGATATTAAAAGGGTTATGACAGAATTTAAAGATAATCGGGTATACTTTTACATGTAGTCCTACAAAATATCTACAAAAATACCGAAAATCTAAGGCATTTACAAAGATAGGCACTTTCAATTAATGATCCGACCGTTATATTTTTTTAAATTGCTAATAAAAGTGTTTTGACCGAATTTGAAGATAATCAGATAAATTTTGGCATGAAATCTAAGAAATATCAATAAAAATACCGAAAACCTAAGGAATTTACAAAGATAGGAACTTTCAATTAATGATCCGACCGTTAGATATCTTTAAATTTCTAGAAAAAGTGTTATTACCAAATTTGAAGATAATCGGATATATTTTGGCTTGCAATCCAAAAAATGTCTACAAAAAAATCGTAAATCTAAGGTATTTACAAAGATAGGCACTTTCAATTAATGATCCGACCGTTAGATTTATTTAAATTTCTAAGAAAAGTGTTTTGCCCTTGTTTGAATATAATCGGACATTTTTTGGCCTGAAATCCAACAAATTTCTACAAAAAGACCGAAAAACTAAGGCATTTACAAAGATAGGCACTTTCAATTATTGATCCGACCATTAGATTTGTTTAAATTTCTAGGAAAAGTACTATGACCAAATTTGAAGATAATCGGATATATTTTGGCATGCAATCCAACTAATATGAACAAAAATGCCGAAAACCTAAGGCATTTACCAATATAGGCACTTTAAATTAATGATCCGACCGTTAGATTTGTTTAAATTACTAAGAAAAGTGTTATCACCATGTTTGAAGTTAACCGGATATATTTGGGAATGCAATCCAACAAAATGCCTACCAAAAGACCGGAAACCTAAGGCATTTACAAAGACAGGTACATTCAATTAATGATCTGACCATTAAAATTGTTTAAATTGCTATGAAAAGTGTTACGACAAAATTTGAAGATAATCGGATATATTTTGGCAAGCAATCCAACAAATATAAAAAAAAATAACGTAATCCTAAGACCATTACAAAGATAAGCACTTTAAATTAATGATGCGGCCGTTAGATTTTTTTAAATTACTACGAAAAGTGTTATGTCCTAATTTGAAGATAATTAGATATATTTTGGTTTGCCATCCAACAAATGTCTACCAAAAGATCGAAAACCTAAGACATTCACAAAGATAGGCACTTTTAATTAACGATCCGACTATTAGATTTGTTTAAATTACTACAAAAAGTGTTATGACCAAGTTTGAAGTTAATCGGATATAGTAGGCATGCAATCCAACAAAATGTCTACAAAAAGACCGAAAATCCAAGGCATTTACAAAGATAGGCACTTTCAATTAATGATTTGATCGTTAGATTTATTTAAATTGATATTAAAAGTGTTATGACAAAATTTGAAGCTAATCGGGTATACTTTTACACGTAGTCCTACAAAATATCTACAAAAATACCGAAAATCTAAGCCATATAGAAAGATAGGCACTTTCAATTAATGATCCGACCGTTAGATTTGTCTAAATTGCTAAGAAAAGTGTTATGACCAAATTTGAAGATAATATGTTATATTTTGGCATGCAATCCAACTAATATGAACAAAAATGCCGAAAACCTATGGCATTTACCAATATAGGCACTTTAAATTAATGATCCGACCGTTAGATTTGTTTAAATTACTAAAAAAAGTGTTATGACCATTTTAGAAGTTAATCGGATATATTTGGGCATGCAATCCAACAAAATGCCTACCAAAAGACTGAAAACCTAAGGCATTTACAAAGATAGGTACATTCAATTAATGATTTGACCGTTAGAATTGTTTAAATTGCTATGAAAAGTGTTACGACCATATTTGAAGATAATCGGATATATTTTGGCATGCAATCCAACAAATATCAACAAAAATAACGTAATTCTAAGACATTTACAAAGATAAGCACCTTCAATTAATGATGCGACCGTTAGATTTGTTTATATTGCTACGAAAAGTGTTATGACCTAATTTGAAGATAATTAGATATATTTTGGCTTGCCGTCCAACAAATGTCTACAAAAAGACCGAAAACCTAAGACATTTACAAATACAGGCACTTTCAGTTAATGATCCGACTATTAGATTTGTTTAAATTACAACAAAAAGTGTTATGACCAAGTTTGTAGTTAATCGGATATATTTTGGCATGCAATCCATCAAATGTGTGTAAAATGGCAAAAAACCTAAGACATTTACAAAGATAGGCACATTCAATTAATAATTTGACCGTTAGATTTGTTTAAATTGATATTAAAAGTGTTATGACAAAATTTAAATATAATCGGGTATACTTTTACACGTAGTCCTACAAAATATATCTACAAAAATACCAAAAATCTAAGATATTTACAAAGAGAGGCACTTTTAATTAATGATGCGACCATTAGATTTGTTTAAATTGCAACGAAAAGTGTTTTGACCAAATTTGAAGATAATCGGATATATTTTGGCATGCAATCCAACAAATGTCCACAAAAAGATCGAAAAGCTAAGACAATTGCAAAGATAGTCACTTTTAATTAATGATCCGACCGTTAGATTTGTTTAAATTACTACAAAAAGTGTTATGACCAAGTTTGAAGTTAATCGGATATATTTTGGAATGCAATCAAACAAATGCCAACAGAAAGACCGAAAACCTAAGGCATTTACAAAGATAGGCAATTTTAATTAATGATCTGACCGTTAATTTGTTTAAATTGATATTAAAGGTGTTATGACAAAATTCAAAGATAATCGGGTATACTTTTACACGTAATCCTACAAAATATCTACAAAAATACCGAAAATTTAAGGCATTTACAAAGATAGGCAATTTTAATTAATGATCTGACCGTTAATTTGTTTAAATTGATATTAAAGGTGTTATGACAAAATTCAAAGATAACCGGGTATACTTTTACACGTAGACCTACAAAATATCTACAAAAATACCGAAAATCTAGGGCATTGACAAAGATAGGCACCTTCAATTAATGATCCGACCGTTAGAATTGTTTAAATTTCTAATAAAAGGATTGTGACTAAATTTGAAGTTAAACGGATATATATTTTGGTATGCAATCTAACAAAATGTCTACAAAATGACCGAAAACCTAAGGCATTTACAAAGATAGGTATTTTCAATTAATGATTTGACTGTTAGATTTGTTTAAATTGATATTAATAGTGTTATGACAAAATATGAATATAATCGGCTATACTTTTACACGTAGTCTTACAAAATATCTACAAAAATACAGAAAATCTAAGGCATTCACAAAGATCGGCACATTCAGTTATTGATCCGACCGTTAAATTTGTTTAAATTGCTAGGAAAAGTGTTATGACCAAATTTAAAGATAATCGGATATATTTTGGCATGCAATCCAACAAATATCAACAAAAATACCGAAACCTAATGCATTTACCAATATAGGCACTATAAATTAATGATCGATTGTTAGATTTGTTTAAATTGCTAATAAAAGTGCTATGTAAAATTTGAAAATAATCGGATATATTTTGGCGTGCAATCCGACAAATGTCTACAAAAAGAACTAAGACATTTACAATGATAGGCATTTTAAATTAAAGATCTGATCGTTACATTTGTTTAAATTATTAGAAAAAGTGTTATGACCAAGTTAGTGGTTAATCGGATATATTTGGGCATGCAGTCCAACAAAATATCTACCAAAAGACCCAAAACCTAAGACATTTACAAAGATAGGTACATTCAATTAATGATCTGACCGTTAGATTTGTTTAAATTGGTATGAAAAGTGTAATGACCAAGTTAGAATATAGTCGGATATATTTTGGCATGCAATCCACCAAATGTCTACAAACAGATCGAAAACCTAAGGAATTTACAAAGATAGGCACTTTCAATTAATAATCCGACCTTTAGATTTGTTTAAATTGCTATGAAAAGTGTTATGACCAAATTTGAAGATAATCGGATATATTTTGGCATGCAATCCAACAAATTTCAATAAAAATATCGAAATCCTAAGACATTTACAGAGATAAGCACTTTCAATTAATGATTCGACCATTAGATTTGTTTTAATTGCTACGAAAAGTGTTATAACCAAATTAGAAGATAATCGGATATATTTTAGCATGCAATCCAACAAATGTCTACAAAAAGATCGAAAACCTAAGACATTTACAAAGATAGGCACTTTTACTTAATGATCCGACCGTTAGATTTGTTTAAACTACTACAAAAAGTCTTATGACCAAGTTTGAAGTTAATCGGATATATTTTGGCATGCAATCCAACAAATGTCTACAAAAAGACCGAAAACCTAAGGCATTTACAAAGATAGGCACTTTTAAATAATGTTCCGATCGTTGATTTGTTTAAATTTCTACAAAAAGTGTTATGACCAAGTTTGAAGTTAATCGGATATATTTTGGCATGCAATCCAACAAAATGTCTACAAAAAGATCGAAAACCTAAGATATTTACAAAGATAAGCACTTTAAATTAATGATTTGACCGTTAGATTTGTTTAAATTGATATTAAAAGTGTTATGACAAAATTTTAAGGTAATCGGGTATACTTTTACATGTAGTCCTACAAAATATCTACAAAAATACCGAAAATCTAAGGCATTTACAGAGATAGGCACTTTCAATTAATGATCTGACCGTTATATTTTTTTAAATTGCTAATAAAAGTATTTTGACCGAATTTGAAGATACTCAGATATATTTTGGCTTGCAATCTAACAAATATCAACAAAAATACAGAAAACCTAAGGAATTTACAAAGATAGGAGCTTTCAATTAATGATCCGACCGTTAGATTTCTTTAAATTTTTATAAAAAGTGTTATTACCAAATTTGAAGATAATCGGATATATTTTGGCTTGCTATCCAACAAATGTTTACAAAAAGACCGAAAACCTAAGGTATTTACAAAGATAGGCACTTTCAATTAATGATCCGACCGTTAGATTTATTTAAATTTCTTAGAAAAGAGTTTTGCCCATGTTTGAATATAATATGACATTTTTTGGCATGAAATCCAACAAATGTCTACAAAAAGACCGAAAACCTAAGGCATTTACAAATATAGGCACTGTCAATTGTTGATCCAACCATTGGATTTGTTTAAATTTCTAGGAAAAGTGTTATGACCAAATTTGAAGATAATCGGATATATTTTGGCATGCAATCGAACAAATGTCTACAAAAAGATCTAAAACCTAAGGCATTTACCAAGGTAGGCACTTTCAATTAATGATTTGACCATTACATTTGTTTAAATTGATATTAATAGCTTTATGACAATATTTAAAGATAATCGGGTATACTTTTACACGTAAACCTACAAAATATCCACAAAAATATCGAAAATCTAGGGCATTGACAAAGATAGGCACCTTCAATTAATGATCCGACCGTTAGATTTATTTAAATTGCTAATAAAAGGGTTGTGACAAAATTTGAAGATAATCAGATATATTTTGGCATGCAATCTAATAAATATCTACAAAAATACCGAAAATCTAAGGCATTCACAATGATCGGAACTTTCAAGTATTGATCCGACCGTTAAATTTGTTTAAATTGCTAGGAAAAGTGTTATGACCAAATTTGAAGATAATCGGATATATTTTGCCATGCAATCCAACAAATATCAACAAAAATAGCGAAAACCTAAGGCATTTACCAATATAGGCACTTTAAATTAATGATCGACCGTTAGATTTGTTTAAATTGCTAAAAAAAGTGCTATGTTAAATTTAAAAATAATCGGATATATTTTGGCATGCAATCCGACAAATGTCAACAAAAAAACCTAAGACATTTACAATGATAGGCATTTTAAATTAAAGATCTGACCGTTTGATTTGTTTAAATTACTACAAAAAGTGTTATGACCAAATTTGAAGATAATCGGATATATTTTGGCATGCAATCCAACAAATATAAATAAAAATACCGAAATCCGAAGACATTTACATAGATAAGCACTTTCAATTAATTATTCGACCGTTAGATTTGTTTTAATTGCTACGAAAAGAGTTATGACCGAATTTGAAGATAATCGGATATATTTTGGCATGCAATCCAACAAATGTCTACAAAAATATCGAAAACCTAAGACATTTACAAAGATAGGCACTTTTACTTAATGATCCGACCGTTAGATTTGTTTAAACTACTACAATAAGTCTTATGACCAAGTTTGAAGTTAATCGGATATATTTTGGCATGCAATCGAACAAATGTCTACAAAAAGACCGAAAACCTAAGGCATTTACAAAGTTAGACACTTTTAATTAATGATCCGATCGTTGATTTGTTTAAATTACTACAAAAAGTGTTATGACCAAGTTTGAAGTTAATCGGATATATTTTGGCATGTAATCCAACAAAATGTCTATAAAAAGATCGAAAACCTAAGATATTTACAAAGATTGGCACTTTAAATTAATGATTTGACCGTTAGATTTGTTTAAATTGATATTAAAAGTGTTATCACAAAATTTAAAGATAATCGGGTATACTTTTACATGTATTCCTACAAAATATTTACAAAAATACCGAATATCTAAGGCATTTACAAATATATGCACTTTCAATTAATGATCCGGCCGTTATATTTTTTTAAATTGCTAATAAAAGTGTTTTGACCGAATTTGAAGAGAATCAGATATATTTTGGCATGCAATCTAATAAATATCTACAAAAATACCGAAAATCTAGGGCATTCACCAAGATCGGCACTTTCAATTATTGATCCGACCGTTAAATTTGTTTAAATTGTTAGGAAAAGTATTATGACCAAATTTGAAGATAATCGGATATATTTTGGCATGCTATCCAACAAATATCAACAAAAATATCGAAAACCTAAGGCATTTACCAATATATGCATTTTAAATTAATGATCGACCGTTAGATTTGTTTAAATTGCTAATAAAAGTGCTATTTAAAATTTGAAAATAATCGAATATATTTTGACATTCAATCCGACAAATGTCTACAAAAAGACCTAAGACATTTACAATGATAGGCATTTTAAATTAAAGATCTGACCGTTAGATTTGTTTAAATTACTATAAAAAGTGTTATGACCAAGTTAGAGTTTAATCGAATATATTTTGGCATGCAATCCAACAAATGTCTACAAAAAGATCGAAAACCTAAGACATTTACAAAGATAGTCACTTTTAATTAATGATCCGACCGTTAGATTTGTTTAAATTACTACAAAAAATGTTATGACCAAGTTTGAAGTTAATCGGATATATTTTGGCATGCAATCCAACAAATGTCAATAGAAAGACCGAAAACCTAAGGCATTTACAAAGATAGGCAATTTTAATTAATGATCTGACCGTTGTTTTGTTTAAATTGATATTAAAGGTATTATGACAAAATTCAAAGATAATCGGGTATACTTTTACACGTAGTTCTACAAAATATCTACAAAAATACTGAAAATCTAAGGCATTTACAAAGATAGGTACTTTTAATTAATGATTTGACCATTAGATTTGTTTAAATTGATATTAATAGTGTTATGACAAAATATGAATATAATCGGGTATACTTTTACACGTAGTCTTACAAAATATCTACAAAAATACCGAAAATCTATGACATTTACAAAGATAGGCACTTTCAATTAATGATCCGACCGTTAGATTTGTTTAAATTTCTATTAAAAGTGTTATGACCAAATTTCAAGATAATCGGATATGTTTTTGCATGCAATCCAACAAATTTCTACAAAATGACTGAAAACCTAATTCATTTACAAAGATAGGAACTTTCAATTATTGATCCGACCGTTAGATTTGTTGAAGTTGCTCTGAAAAGTGTTATGACCAAATTTGAAGTTAATCAGATATATCTTGGAATGCAATCCAACAAATGTCTATAAAAAGACCGAAAACCTAAGGCATTTACAAAGGTAGGCACTTTTACTTAATGATTCGACCGCTCATTTGTTTAAATTGATATTAAAAGTGTTATGACAAAATTAAAAGATAATCGGGTATACTTTTACATGTAGTCCTACAAAATATCAACAAAAATATTGAAAATCTATGGAATTTACAAAGACAGGCAATTTCAATTAATGATCCAACCGTTATAATTGTTTAAATTGCTAGGAAAAGTGTTATGACTAAATTTGAAGATAATCGGATATATTTTGGCATGCAATCCACCAAATGTCTACAAAAAGACAAAAAACCTAAGGCATTAACTAAGATAGCCACTTTCAATTTATGATCTGACCGTTAGATTTGTTTAAATTACTACAAAAAGTGTTATGACCAAGTTTTACGTTAATCGGATATATTTTGGTATGCAATCCAACAAATATAAAAAAAAAATATCGTAATCCTAAGACATTTACAAAGATAAGCACTTTCAATTAATGATGCGACCGTTAAATTTGTTTAAATTGCTAGGAAAAGTGTTATGACCAAATATGAAGATAATCGGATATATTTTGGCATACATTCCAACAAATATCAACAAAAATACCGAAAACCTAAGGCATTTACTAATATAGGCACTTTAAAATAATGATCGATCATTAGATTTGTTTAAATTGCTAATAAAAGTGTTATGTAAAAATTTGAAAATAATAGGATATATTTTGGCATGCAATCCGACAAATGTCTACAAAAAGATCTAAGACATTTACAATGATAGGCATTTTAAATTAATGATCTGACCGTTAGATTTGTTTAAAATACTACAAAAAGTGTTATGACCAAGTTTGAAGTTAATCGGATATATTTGGGCATGCATTCCAACAAAATGTCTACAAAAAGACTGAAAACATAAGACATTTACAAAGATAGGCACATTCAATTAATCATCCGACCGTTAGATTTGTTTAAATTGGTATGAAAAGTGTTATGACCAAGTTAGAATATAATCGGATATATTTTGGCATGCAATCCACCAAATGTCTATAAACAGACCGAAAACCTAAGGAATTTACAAAAATAGGCACTTTCAATTAATGATCCGACCTTTAAATTCGTTTAAATTTCTTCGAAAAGTTTTATGACAAAATTTGAAGATAATCGAATATATTTTGGCATGCAATCCAACAAATGTCTACAAAAAGATCGAAAACCTAAGACATTTACAAAGATAGGCACTTTTAATTAATGATCCGACCGTTAGATTTGTTTAAACTACTACAAAAAGTGTAATGACCAAGTTTGAAGTTAATCGGATATATTTTGGCATGCAATCCAACAAAATGTCTACAAAAAGACCGAAAACCTAAGGCATTTACGAAGATAGGTACTTTTAATTAATGATTTGACCGTTAGATTTGTTTAAATTGCTAAGAAAAGTGTTATGACCAAATTTGAAGATAATAGGATATATTTTGGCATTTAATCTAACTAATATGAACAAAAATGCCGAAAACCTAAGGCATTTACCAATATAGGCACTTTAAAATAATGATCCGACCGTTGATTTGTTTAAATTACTAAGAAAAGTGTTATGACCATGTTTGAAGTTAACCGGATATATTTGGGCATGCAATCCAACATAATGCCTACCAAAAGACCGGAAATCTAAGGCATTTACAAATATAGGTACATTCAATTAATGATCTGATCGTTAGAATTGTTTAAATTGCTATGAAAAGTGTTACGACCAATTTTGAAGATAATCGGATATATTTTGGCAAGCAATCCAACAAATATCAACAAAAATAACGTAATCCTAATACCTTTACAAAGATAAGCACTTTCAATTAATGATGCGACCGTTAGATTTTTTTAAATTACTACGAAAAGTGTTATGACCTAATTTGAAGATAATTAGATATATTTTGACGTGCTATCCAACAAATGTCTATCAAAAGATCGAAAACCTAAGATATTAACAAAGATAGGCACTTTCAATTAATGATCCGACTATTAGATTTGTTTAAATTACTACAAAAAGTGTTATGACCAAGTTTGAAGTTAATCGGATATACTTTGGCATGCAATCCAGCAAATGTGTATAAAAAGGCAAAAAACCTAAGACATTTACAAAGATAGGAACATCCAATTAATGATTTCACCATTAGATTTGTTTAAACTGATATTAAAAGTGTTATGACAAAATTTAAAGATAATCGGGTTTACTTTTACACGTAGTCATGTAAAATATCTACAAAAATACCGAAAATCTAAGATATTTACAAAGATAGGCACTTTCTATTAATGATGCGACCATTAGATTTGTTTAAATTGCTACGAAAAGTGTTTTGACCAAATTTGAAGATAATCGGATATATTTTGGCATGCAATCTAACTAATATGAACAAAAATGCCGAAAACCTAAGGCATTTACCAATATAGGCACTTTAAATTAATGATCCGACCGTTAGATTTGTTTAAATTACTAAGAAAAGTGTTATGACCATGTTTGAAGTTAACCGGATATATTTGGGCATGCAATCCAACCAAATGCCTACCAAAAGACCGGAAATCTAAGGCATTTACAAAGATAGGTACATTCAATTAATGATCTGACCGTTAGAATTGTTTAAATTGCTATGAAAAGTGTTACGACCAAATTTGAAGATAATCGGATATATTTTGGCAAGCAATCCAACAAATATCAACAAAAATAACGTAATCCTAAGACCTTTACAAAGATAAGCACTTTCAATTAATGATGTGACCGTTAGATTTTTTTAAATTACTACGAAAAGTGTTATGACCTAATTTGAAGATAATTAGATATATTTTGGCGTGCTATCCAACAAATGTCTATCAAAAGATCGAAAACCTAAGATATTAACAAAGATAGGCACTTTCAATTAATGATCCGACTATTAGATTTGTTTAAATTACTACAAAAAGTGTTATGACCAAGTTTGAAGTTAATCGGATATACTTTGGCATGCAATCCATCAAATGTGTATAAAAAGGCAAAAAACCTAAGACATTTACAAAGATAGGCACATCCAATTAATGATTTCACAATTAGATTTGTTTAAATTGATATTAAAAGTGTTATGACAAAATTTAAAGATAATCGGGTTTACTTTTACACGTAGTCCTGTAAAATATCTACAAAAATACCGAAAATCTAAGATATTTACAAAGATAGGCACTTTCTATTAATGATGCGACCATTAGATTTGTTTAAATTGCTACGAAAAGTGTTTTGACCAAATTTGAAGATAATCGGATATATTTTGGCATGCAATCCAACAAATGTCTACAAAAAGATCGAAAACCTAAGACATTTACAAAGATAGTCACTTTTAATTAATGATCCGACCGTTAGATTTGTTTAAATTACTACAAAAAGTGTTATGACCAAGTTTGAAGTTAATCGGATATATTTTGGCATGCAGACCAACAAATGTCAACAGAAAGACCGAAAACCTAAGGCATTTACAAAGATAGGCAATTTTAATTAATGATCCGACCGTTGTTTTATTTAAATTGATATTAAAGGTGTTATGACAAAATTCAAAGATAATCGGGTATACTTTTACACGTAGTCCTACAAAATATCTATAAAAATATCGAAAATCTAAGGCATTTACAAAGATAGGCACTTTCAATTAATGATTTGACCGTTAGATTTGTTTAAATTGATATTAAAAGTTTTATGACAATATTTAAAGATAATCGGGTATACTTTTACACGTAGACCTACAAAATATCTACAAAGATACCGAAAATCTAGGGCATTGACAAAGACAGGCACCTTCAATTAATGATCCGACCGTTAGATTTGTTTAAATTGCTAATAAAAGGGTTGTGACTAAATTTGAAGATAATCAGATATATTTTGGCATGCAATCTAACAATTATCAACAAAAATACCGAAAACCAAAGGCATTTACAAAGATTGGAGCTTTCAATTAATTATCCGAAGATTAGATTTGTTTAAATTGCTAAAAAAAGTGTTATTACTAAATTTTAAGATAATCGGATATATTTTGGTATGCAATACAAAAAATGTCTACAAAAAGAAAGAAATCGTAAGCCATTTACAAATATAGAAACTTTAAATTAATGATCCGACCGTTAGATTTGTTTAAATTGCTAATAAAAGGGTTATTACAAAATTTGAAGATAATCGGACATATTTTGGCATGCAATCCAACAGATGTCTACAAAAAGATCGAAAACCTAAGACATTTACAAAGATAGGCACTTTGAATTAATGATCCGACAATTAAATTTGTTTAAATTGCTATGAAAAGTGCTATGAGCTAATTTGAATATAATCGGATATATTTTGGCGTACAATGCAACAAATGTCTACAAAAATACCGAAAATCTATGACATTTACAAAGATAGGCACTTTCAATTAATGATCCGACCGTTAAATTTGTTTAAATTTCTATTAAAAGTGTTATGACCAAATTTGAAGATAATCGGATATATTTTGGCATGCAATCCAACAAATGTCTACAAAATGACTGAAAACCTAAGGCATTTACGAAGTTAGGAACTTTCAATTAATGATCCGACCGTTAGATTTGTTGAAGTTGCTCTGAAAAGTGTTATGACCAAATTTGAAGTTAATCAGATATATCTTGGAAAGCAATCCAACAAATGCCTACAAAAAGACCGAAAATCTAAGACATTTACAATGGTAGGCAATTTTACTTAATGATCCGACTGTTGATTTGTTTAAATTGCTAATAGAAGTGTTATTACAATATTTAAAGATAATAGGGTATACTTTTACACGTAGTCCTACAAAATATCTACAAATATACAGAAAATCTAAGGCATTTAAAAAGATAGGCACTTTCAATTAACGATCCGACCGTTAGATGTGTTTAAATTGCTATGAAAAATATTATGACCAAATTTGAAGATAATCGGATATATTTTGACATGCAATTCAAAAAATGTCTATAAAAAGACAGAAAACCTATGCCATTTACAAATATAGACACTTTAAATAATGATCCGACCGTTAGATTTGTTTAAATTGCTAATAGAAGTGTTATTACAATATTTGAAGATAATCGGATATATTTTGGCATGCAATCCAACAAATGTTTAGAAAAAGATCGAAAACCTAAAACATTTACTAAGATAGGCACTTTGAATTAATGATCCGACCATTAAATTTGTTTAAATTGCTATGAAAAGTGCTATGAGCTAATTTGAAGATAATCGGATATATTTTGGCATCCAATGCAACAAGTATCTACAAAAATACCGAAAATCTAAGGCATTTATAAAGATAGGCACTTTCAATTAATGATTCGACCGTTAGATTTGTTTAAATTTCTATTAAAAGTGTTATGACCAAATTTGAAGATAATC
The DNA here is from genome assembly GCA_026120185.1 of Voacanga thouarsii. Taxonomy (NCBI): domain Eukaryota; kingdom Viridiplantae; phylum Streptophyta; class Magnoliopsida; order Gentianales; family Apocynaceae; genus Voacanga; species Voacanga thouarsii. Next base: position 1,369,848 of record JANUWF010002059.1, on the reverse strand, counting down.
GGATATATTTTGGCATGCAATCCAACAAATGTCTACAAAATGACTGAAAACCTAAGGCATTTACAAAGATAGGAACTTTCAATTAATGATCCGACCGTTAGAATTGTTTAAATTGCTAGGAAAAGTATTTTGACCAAATTTGAAGATAATCGGATATATTTTGGCATGCAATCCACCAAATTTCTACAAAAAGACAAAAAACCTAAGGCATTAACTAAGATAGCCACTTTCAAATTATGATCTGACCGTTAGATTTGTTTAAATTACTACAAAAAGTGTTATGACCAAGTTTTACGTTAATCGGATATATTTTGGTATGCAATCGAACAAATATAAAAAAAAATACCGTAATCCTAAGACATTTACAAAGATAGGCACTTTCAATTAATGATGCGACCGTTAGATTTGTTTAAATTGCTACGAAAAGTGTTATGACCAAATTTGAAGATAATTGGATATATTTTGTCTTGCCATGCAATAAATCTCTACAAAAAGACCGAATACCTAAGACATTTACAAAGATAGGCATTTTCAATTAATGATCTGACCATTAGATTTGTTTAAATTACTACAAAAAGTGTTATGACCATGTTTGAAGTTAATCGGATATATTTTGGCATGAAATACAACAAATGTCTATAAAAAGACCGAAAATCCAAGACATTTCCAAAGATAGGCACATTCAATTAATGTTTTGACTGTTAGATTTGCTTAAATTAATATTAAAAGTGTTATATCAAAATTTAAAGATAATAGGGTATACTTTTACCCGTAGTCCTACAAAATATCTACAAATATACAGAAAATCTAAGGCATTTAAAAAGATAGGCACTTTCAATTAACGATCCGACCGTTAGATGTGTTTAAATTGCTATGAAAAATATTATGACACAATTTGAAGATAATCGGATTTATTTTAGCATTCTATCCCACAAATATCAACAAAAACACCGAAATCCTAAGACATTCACAAAGATAGGCACTTTCAATTAATGATCCGACTATTAGATTTGTTTAAATTACTACAAAAAGTGTTATGACCAAGTTTGAAGTTAATCGGATATACTTTGGCATGCAATCCATCAAATGTGTATAAAAAGGCAAACAACCTTAGACATTTACAAAGATAGGCACATCCAATTAATGATTTGACCGTTAAATTTGTTTAAATTGATATTAAAAGTGTTATGACAAAATTTACAGATAATCGGGTTTACTTTTACACGTAGTCCTATAAAATATCTACAAAAATATCGAAAATCTAATATAATTACAAAGATAGGCACTTTCAATTAATGATGCGACCATTAGATTTGTTTAAATTGCTACGAAAAGTGTTTTGACCAAATTTGAAGTTAATTGGATATATTTTGGAATGCAATCCAACAAATGTCTACAAAAAGATCGAAAACCTAAGACATTTACAAAGATAGTCACTTTTAATTAATGATCCGACCGTTAGATTTGTTTAAATTACTACAAAAAGTGTTATGACCAAGTTTGATGTTAATAGGATATATTTTGGCATGCAGACCAACAAATGTCAACAGAAAGACCGAAAACCTAAGGCATTTACAAAGATAGGCAATTTTAATTTATGATCTGACCGTTGTTTTGTTGAAATTGATATTAAAGGTGTTATGACAAAATTCAAAGATAATCGGGTATACTTTTACACGTAATCTTACAAAATATCTATAAAAATATCGAAAATCTAAGGCATTTACAAAGATAGGCACTTTCAATTAATGATTTAACCGTTAGATTTGTTTCAATTGATATTAAAAGTTTTATGACAATATTTAAAGATAATCGGGTGTACTTTTACACGTAGACCTACAAAATATCTACAAAGATACCGAAAATCTAGGGTATTGACAAAGACAGGCACCTTCAATTAATGATCCGACCGTTAGATTTGTTTAAATTGCTAATAAAAGGGTTGTGACTAAATTTGAAGATAATCAGATATATTTTGGCATGCAATCTAACAATTATCAACAAAAATACCGAAAACCTAAGGCATTTACAGAGAATGGAGCTTTCAATTAATGATCCGACCGTTAGGTTTCTTTAAATTTATAGGAAATGTGTTATTACAAAATTTGAAGATAATCGGATATATTTTGGCATGCAATACAAAAAATGTCTACAAAAAGACAAAAAACCTATGCCATTTACAAACATAGACACTTTAAATAATGATCCGACCGTTAGATTTGTTTAAATTGCTAATAGAAGTGTTATTACAATATTTGAAGATAATCGGATATATTTTGGCATGCAATCCAACAAATGTTTACAAAAAGATCGAAAACCTAAGACATTTACAAAGATAGGCACTTTGAATTAATGATCCGACCAGTAAATTTGTTTAAATTGCTATGAAAAGTGCTATGAGCTAATTTGAAGATAATCGGATATATTTTGGCATACAATGCAACAAATGTCTAAAAAAATGCCGAAAATCTAAGGCATTTATAAAGATAGACACTTTCAATTAATGATCCGACCGTTAGATTTGTTTAAATTTCTATTAAAAGTGTTATGACCAAATTTGAAGATAATCGGATATATTTTGGCATGTAATCCAACAAATGTCTACAAAATGACTGAAAACCTAAGGCATTTACGAAGTTAGGAACTTTCAATTAATGATCCGACCGTTAGATTTGTTGAAGTTGCTCTGAAAAGTGTTATGACCAAATTTGAAGTTAATCAGATATATCTTGGAAAGCAATCCAACAAATGCCTACAAAAAGACCGAAAATCTAAGACATTTACAATGGTAGGCAATTTTACTTAATGATCCGACTGTTGATTTGTTTAAATTTATATTAAAAGTGTTATGACAAAATTAAAAGATATTCGGGTATACGTTTACACGTAGTCATACAAAATATCAACAAAAATATCGAAAATCTATGGCATTTACAAAGATAGGCAATTTCAATTAATGATCCAACCGTTAGAATTGTTTAAATTGCTAGGAAAAGTATTATGACCAAATTTGAAGATAATCGATATATTTTGGCATGCAATCCACCAAATGTCTACAAAAAGACAAAAAACCTAAGGCATTAACTAAGATAGCCACTTTCAAATTATGATCTGACCGTTAGATTTGTTTAAATTACTACAAAAAGTGTTATGACCAAGTTTTACGTTAATCGGATATATTTTGGTATGCAATCCAACAAATATAAAAAAAAAATACCGTAATCCTAAGACATTTACAAAGATAGGCACTTTCAATTAATGATGCGACCGTTAGATTTGTTTAAATTGCTACGAAAAGTGTTATGACCAAATTTGAAGATAATTGGATATATTTTGTCTTGCCATGCAATAAATCTCTACAAAAAGACCGAATACCTAAGACATTTACAAAGATAGGCATTTTCAATTAATGATCTGACCATTAGATTTGTTTAAATTACTACAAAAAGTGTTATGACCATGTTTGAAGTTAATCGGATATATTTTGGCATGAAATTCAACAAATGTCTATAAAAAGACCGAAAACCCAAGACATTTCCAAAGATAGACACATTCAATTAATGTTTTGACTGTTAGATTTGTTTAAATTGATATTAAAAGTGTTATATCAAAATTTAAAGATAATAGGGTATACTTTTACACGTAGTCCTACAAAATATCTACAAATATACAGAAAATCTAAGGCATTTAAAAAGATAGGCACTTTCAATTAACGATCCGACTGTTAGATGTGTTTAAATTGCTATGAAAAATATTATGACCAAATTTGAAGATAATCGGATTTATTTTGGCTTGCTATCCCACAAATATCAACAAAAATACCGAAATCCTAAGACATTTACAAAGATACGCACTTTCAATTAATGATCCGACCTTTAGATTTGTTTAAATTGCTATGAAAAGTTTTATGACCAAATTTGAAGATAATCGAATATATTTTGGCATGCAATCCAACAAATATCAACAAAAATACCGAAATCCAAAGACATTTACATAGATAAGCATTTTCAATTAAGAATTCGACCGTTAGATTTGTTTAAATTGCTACGAAAAGTGTTATGACCAAATTTGAAGATAATCGGATATATTTTGGCATGCAATCCAACAAATGACTACAAAATGACCGAAAACCTAAGACAGTTACAAAAATAAGCACTTTCAATTAATGATGCGACCGTTAGATTTGTTTAACTTGCTACGAAAAGTGTTATGACCAAATTTGAAGATAATCGGATATATTTTGGCATGCAATCCAACAAATGTCTACAAAAAGATCGAAAACCTAAGACATTTACAAAGATAGGCACTTTTAATTAATGATCCGACCGTTAGATTTGTTTAAACTACTACAAAAAGTGTAATGACCAAGTTTGAAGTTAATCGGATATATTTTGGCATGCAATCCAACAAAATGTCTACAAAAAGACCGAAAACCTAAGACATTTACGAAGATAGGACTTTTAATTAATGATCCGACCGTTAGATTTGTTTAAACTACTACAAAAAGTGTAATGACCAAGTTTGAAGTTAATCGGATATATTTTGGCATGCAATCCAACAAAATTCTACAAAAAGACCGAAAACCTAAGACATTTACGAAGATAGGTACTTTTAATTAATGATTTGACCGTTAGATTTGTTTAAATTGATATTAAGAGTGTTATGACAAAATATGAATATAATTGGGTATACTTTTACACGAAGTCTTACAAAATATCTACAAAAATAACGAAAATCTTAGGCATTCACAAAGATAGGCAATCTCAATTAATGATCCGACCGTTAGATTTGTTTAAATTGCTAGAAAAAGTGTTATGACCAAATTTGAAGATAATCGGATATATTTTGGCATGCAATCCAACAAATATCAACAAAAATACCGAAAACCTAAGGCATTTACCAATATAGGCACTTTAAATTATTGATCGACCGTTAGATTTGTTTAAATTGCTAATAAAAGTGCTATTTAAAATTTGAAAATAATCGGATATATTTTGGCATGCAATTCGACAAATGTCTACAAAAAGACCTAAGACATTTACAATGATAGGCATTTTAAATTAATGATCTGACCGTTAGATTTGTTTAAATTACTACAAAAAGTGTTATGACCAAGTTTGAAGTTTATCGGATATATTTGGGCATACAATGCAACAAAATGTCTACCAAAAAGACCGAAAACTAAGACATTTACAAAGATAGGCACATTCAATTAATGATCTGACCGTTAGATTTGTTTAAATTGCTAGAAAAAGTTTTATGACCAAATTTGAAGATAATCGTATATATTTTGGCATGCAATCCAACAAATATCAACAAAAATACCGAAAATCTAAGGCATTTACCAATATAGGCACTTTCAATTAATGATCCGACCTTTAGATTTGTTTAAATTGCTATGAAAAGTTTGATGACCAAATTTGAAGATAATCGAATATATGTTGGCATGCAATCCAACAAATATCAACAAAAATACCGAAGTCCAAAGACATTTACATAGATAAGCATTTTCAATTAAGAATTCGACCGTTAGATTTGTTTAAATTGCTACGAAAAGTGTTATGACCAAATTTGAAGATAATCGGATATTTTTTGGCATGCAATCCAACAAATGACTACAAAATGACCGAAAACCTAAGACAGTTTCAAAAATAAGCACTTTCAATTAATGATGCGACCGTTAGATTTGTTAAACATGCTACGAAAAGTGTTATGACCAAATTTGAAGATAATCGGATATATTTTGGCATGCAATCCAACAAATGTCTACAAAAAGATCGAAAACCTAAGACATTTACAAAGATAGGCACTTTTAATTAATGATCCGACCGTTAGATTTGTTTAAACTACTACAAAAAGTGTAATGACCAAGTTTGAAGTTAATCGGATATATTTTGGCATGCAATCCAACAAAATGTCTACAAAAAGATCGAAAACCTAAGATATTTACAAAGATTGGCACTTTAAATTAATGATTTGACCGTTAGATTTGTTTAAATTGATATTAAAAGTGTTATGACAAAATTTAAAGATAATCGGGTATACTTTTACATGTTGTCCTACAAAATATCTACAAAAATACCGAAAATCTAAGGCATTTACATAGATAGGCACTTTCAATTAATGATCAGACCATTATAATTTTTTAAATTGCTAATAAAAGTGTTTTGACCGAATTTGAAGATAATCAGATATATTTTGGCTTGCAATCTAACAAATATCAACAAAAATACCGAAAACCTATGGAATTTACAAAGATAGGAGCTTTCAATTAATAATCCGACCGTTAGATTTCTTTAAATTTCAAGAAAAGGTGTTATTACCAAAGTTGAAGATAATCGGATATATTTTGACTTGCAATCCAACAAATGTCTACAAAAAGACCGAAACCCAAGGTTTTTAAAAAGATAGGCACTTTCAATTAATGATCCGAATGTTAGATTTATTTAAATTTCTTAGAAAAGTTTTTTGCCCAAGTTTGAATATAATCGGACATTTTTTGGCATGAAATCCAACAAATGTCTTCAAAAAGACCGAAAACCTAAGGTATTTACAAAGATAGGCACTGCCAATTATTGATCCGGCCATTGGATTTGTTTAAATTTCTAGGAAAAGTGTTATGACCAAATTTGAAGATAATCGGATATATTTGGGCATGCAATCCAACAAATGTCTACAAAAAGATCTAAAACCTAAGGCATTTACAAATGTAGGCACTTTCAATTAAAGATCCGAACGTTAGATTTTTTTAAATTGCTATGAAAAGTGTTTTGCCAATATTTGAATATAATGGGATATATTTTGACATTCAGTCCACCAAATGTCTACAAAACGACCGAAAACCTTAGGCATTTACAAAGGTAGGCACTTTCAATTAATGATCCGACCATTAGACTTATTTAAATTACTAAGAAAAGTGTTTTGAACAAATTTGAAGATAATCAAATGTATTTTGGCTTGCAATCCATCAAATATCAACAAAAATACTGAAAACCTAAGGCATTTACAAATATAGGCACTTTAAATTAATGATCCGACCATTAGATTTGTTTAAACTACTACTAAAAGTGTTATGACCAAATTTGAAGTTAATCGGATATATTTTAGCATGCAATCCAACAAATGTCTACAGAAAGACCGAAAATCTCAGGCATTTACAAAGATAGGCACTTTTAATTAATGATCCGACCGTTGTTTTGTTTAAATTACTACAAAAAGTGTTATAACCAAGTTTGAAGTTAATTGGATATAGTTGGCATGCAATCCAACAAAATGCTACAAAAAGTCCGAAAATCTGAGGCATTTACAAAGATAGGCACTTTAAATTAATGATTTGACCGTTAGATTTGTTTAAATTGATATTAAAAGTGTTATATCAAAATTTGAAGATAATCGGGTATACTTTTACACGTAGTCTTACAAAATATCTACAAAAATACCGAAAATCGAAGGCATATACAAGGATAGGCACTTTCAATTAATGATCCGACTGTTAGATTTGTTTAAATTGCTAAGAAAAGTGTTATGACCAAATTTGAAGGTAATTGGATATATTTTGGCATGCAATCTAACTAATATGAACAAATATGCCGAAAACCGAAGGCATTTACCAATATAGGCACTTTAAATTAATGATCCGACCGTTAGATTTGTTTAAATTACTAAGAAAAGTGTTATGACCATGTTTGAAGTTAACCGGATATATTTGGGCATGCAATCCAACAAAATGCCTATCAAAAGACCGGAAACCTAAGGCATTTACAAAGATAGGTACATTCAATTAATGATCTGACCGTTAGAATTGTTTAAATTGCTATGAAAAGTGTTACGACCAAATTTGAAGATAATCGGATATATTTTGGCAAGCAATCCAACAAATATAAACAAAAATAACGTAATCGTAAGACCTTTACAAAGATAAGCACTTTCAATTAATGATGCGACCGTTAGATTTTTTTAAATTACTACGAAAAGTGTTATGACCTAATTTGAAGATAATTAGATATATTTTGGCGTGCTATCCAACAAATGTCTATCAAAAGATCGAAAACCTAAGATATTAACAAAGATAGGCACTTTCAATTAATGATCTGACTATTAGATTTGTTTAAATTACTACAAAAAGTGTTATGACCAAGTTTGAAGTTAATCGGATATACTTTGGCATGCAATCCATCAAATGTGTATAAAAAGGCAAAAAACCTAAGACATTTACAAAGATAGGCACATCCAATTAATGATTTCACAATTAGATTTGTTTAAATTGATATTAAAAGTGTTATGACAAAATTTAAAGATAATCGGGTTTACTTTTACACGTAGACCTACAAAATATCTACAAAGATACCGAAAATCTAGGGCATTGACAAAGACAGGCACCTTCAATTAATGATCCGACCGTTAGATTTGTTTAAATTGCTAATAAAAGGGTTGTGACTAAATTTGAAGATAATCAGATATATTTTGGCATGCAATCTAACAATTATCAACAAAAATACCGAAAACCAAAGGCATTTACAAAGATTGGAGCTTTCAATTAATTATCCGACCGTTAGATTTGTTTAAATTGCTAATAAAAGTGTTGTTACTAAATTTTAAGATAATCGGATATATTTTGGCATGCAATACAAAAAATGTCTACAAAAAGAAAGAAAACGTAAGCCATTTGCAAATATAGAAACTTTAAATTAATGAGCCGACCGTTAGATTTGTTTAAATTGCTAATAAAAGGGTTATTACAAAATTTGAAGATAATCGGATATATTTTGGCATGCAATCCAACAAATGTCTACAAAAAGATCGAAAACCTAAGACATTTACAAAGATAGGCACTTTGAATTAATGATCCGACAATTAAATTTGTTTAAATTGCTATGAAAAGTGCTATGAGCTAATTTGAAGATAATCGGATATATTTTGGCGTTCAATGCAACAAATGCCTACAAAAATACCGAAAATCTATGACATTTACAAAGATAGGCACTTTCAATTAATGATCCGACCGTTAGATTTGTTTAAATTTCTATTAAAAGTGTTATGACCAAATTTGAAGATAATCGGATATATTTTGGCATGCAATCCAACAAATGTCTACAAAATGACTGAAAACCTAATGCATTTACAAAGATAGGAACTTTCAATTATTGATCCGACCGTTAGATTTGTTGAAAACCTAAGATATTAACAAAGATAGGCACTTTCAATTTATGATCCGACTATTAGATTTGTTTAAATTACTACAAAAAGTGTTATGACCAAGTTTGAAGTTAATCGGATATACTTTGGCATGCAATCCATCAAATGTGTATAAATAGGCAAAAAACCTAAGACATTTACAAAGATAGGCACATCCAATTAATGATTTCACAATTAGATTTGTTTAAATTGATATTAAAAGTGTTATGACAAAATTTAAAGATAATCGGGTTTACTTTTACACGTAGTCCTGTAAAATATCTACAAAAATACCGAAAGTCTAAGATATAACAAAGATAGGCACTTTCTATTAATGATGCGACCATTAGATTTGTTTAAATTGCTACGAAAAGTGTTTTGACCAAATTTGAAGATAATAGGATATATTTTGGCATGCAATCTAACTAATATGAACAAATATGCCGAAAACCGAAGGCATTTACCAATATAGGCACTTTAAATTAATGATCCGACCGTTAGATTTGTTTAAATTACTAAGAAAAGTGTTATGACCATGTTTGAAGCTAACCGGATATATTTGGGCATGCAATCCAACAAAATGCCTACCAAAAGACCGGAAACCTAAGGCATTTACAAAGATAGGTACATTCAATTAATGATCTGACCGTTAGAATTGTTTAAATTGCTATGAAAAGTGTTACGACCAAATTTGAAGATAATCTGATATATTTTGGCAAGCAATCCAACAAATATAAACAAAAATAACGTAATCCTAAGACCTTTACAAAGATAAGCACTTTCAATTAATGATGCGACCGTTAGATTTTTTTAAATTACTACGAAAAGTGTTATGACCTAATTTGAAGATAATTAGATATATTTTGGCGTGCTATCCAACAAATGTCTATCAAAAGATCGAAAACCTAAGATATTAACAAAGATATGCACTTTCAATTAATGATCTGACTATTAGATTTGTTTAAATTACTACAAAAAGTGTTATGACCAAGTTTGAAGTTAATCGGATATACTTTGGCATGCAATCCATCAAATGTGTATAAAAAGGCAAAAAACCTAAGACATTTACAAAGATAGGCACATCCAATTAATGATTTCAGAATTAGATTTGTTTAAATTGATATTAAAAGTGTTATGACAAAATTTAAAGATAATCGGGTTTACTTTTACACGTAGTCCTGTAAAATATCTACAAAAATACCGAAAATCTAAGATATTTACAAAGATAGGCACTTTCTATTAATGATGCGACCATTAGATTTGTTTAAATTGCTACGAAAAGTGTTTTGACCAAATTTGAAGATAATCGGATATATTTTGGCATGCAATCCAACAAATGTCTACAAAAAGATCGAAAACCTAAGACATTTACAAAGATAGTCACTTTTAATTAATGATCCGACCGTAAGATTTGTTTAAATTACTACAAAAAGTGTTATGACCAAGTTTGAAGTTAATCGGATATATTTTGGCATGCAGTCCAACAAATGTCAACAGAAAGACCGAAAACCTAAGGCATTTTCAAAGATAGGCAATTTTAATTAATGATCTGACCGTTGTTTTGTTTAAATTGATATTAAAGGTGTTATGACAAAATTCAAAGATAATCGGGTATACTTTTACACGTAATCCTACAAAATATCTATAAAAATATCGAAAATCTAAGGCATTTACAAAGATAGGCACTTTCAATTAATGATTTGACCGTTAGATTTGTTTAAATTGATATTAAAAGTTTTATGACAATATTTAAAGATAATCGGGTGTACTTTTACACGTAGACCTACAAAATATCTACAAAGATACCGAAAATCTAGGGCATTGACAAAGACAGGCACCTTCAATTAATGATCCGACCGTTAGATTTGTTTAAATTGCTAATAAAAGGGTTGTGACTAAATTTTGAAGATAATCAGATATATTTTGGCATGCAATCTAACAATTATCAACAAAAATACCGAAAACCAAAGGCATTTACAAAGATTGGAGCTTTCAATTAATGATCCGACAGTTAGATTTGTTTAAATTGCTAATAAAAGTGTTATTACTAAATTTTAAGATAATCGGATATATTTTAGCATGCAATACAAAAAGTGTCTACAAAAAGAAAGAAAACGTAAGCCATTTACAAATATAGAAACTTTAAATTAATGATCCGACCGTTAGATTTGTTTAAATTTCTAATAAAAGTGTTATGACAAAATTAAAAGATAATCGGGTATACTTTTACATGTAGTCCTACAAAATATCAACAAAAATATTGAAAATCTATGGCATTTACAAAGACAGGAAATTTCAATTAATGATCTAACCGTTAGAATTGTTTAAATTGCTAGGAAAAGTGTTATGACCAAATTTGAAGATAATCGGATATATTTCGTCATGCAATCCACCAAATGTCTACAAAAAGACAAAAAACCTAAGGCATTAACTAAGATAGCCACTTTCAATTTATGATCTGACCGTTAGATTTGTTTAAATTACTACAAAAAGTGTTATGACCAAGTTTTACGTTAATCGGATATATTTTGGTATGCAATCCAACAAATATAAAAAAAAATACCGTAATCCAAAGACATTTACAAAGATAAGCACTTTCAATTAATGATGCGACCGTTAAATTTGTTTAAATTGCTAGGAAAAGTGTTATGACCAAATATGAAGATAATCGGATATATTTTGGCATACATTCCAACAAATATCAACAAAAATACCGAAAACCTAAGGCATTTACTAATATAGGCACTTTAAATTAATGATCGATCGTTAGATTTGTTTAAATTGCTAATAAAAGTGTTATGTAAAAATTTGAAAATAATCGGATATATTTTGGCATGCAATCCGACAAATGTCTACAAAAAGACCTAAGACATTTACAATGATAGGCATTTTAAATTAATGATCTGACCGTTAGATTTGTTTAAATTACTACAAAAAGTGTTATGACCAAGTTTGAAGTTAATCGGATATATTTGGGCATGCATTCCAACAAAATGTCTACCAAAAGACTGAAAACATAAGACATTTACAAAGATAGGCACATTCAATTAATCATCCGACCGTTAGATTTGTTTAAATTGGTATGAAAAGTTTTATGACCAAGTTAGAATATAATCGGATATATTTTGGCATGCAATCCACCAAATGTCTACAAACAGACCGAAAACCTAAGGAATTTACAAAAATAGGCACTTTCAATTAGTGATCCGACCTTTAAATTCGTTTAAATTGCTACGAAAAGTTTTATGACCAAATTTGAAGATAATCGAATATATTTTGGCATGCAATCCAACAAATATCAACAAAAATACCGAAATTTTAAGACATTTACATAGATAAGCACTTTCAATTAATGATTCGATCGTTAGATTTGTTTAATTTGCTACGATAAGTGTGATGACCAAATTTGAAGATAATCGGATATATTTTGGTATGCAATCCAACAAATGTCTACAAAAAGATCGAAAACCTAAGACATTTACAAAGATAAGCAATTTTAATTAATCATCCGGCCGTTAGATTTGTTTAAACTACTACAAAAAGTGTTTTGACCAAGTTTGATGTTAATCGGATATATTTTGGCAAATAATCCAACAAATGTCTAGAAAAAGACCGAAAACCTAAGGCATTTACAAAGATAGACACTTTTAAATAATGATCCGATCGTTGATTTGTTTAAATTACTACAAAAAGTGTTATGACCAAGTCTGAAGTTAATCGGATATATTTTGGCATGCAATCCAACAAAATGTCTACAAAAAGACCGAAAACCTAAGGTATTTACAAAGATAGGCACTTTCAATTAATGATTTGACCGTTATATTTGTTTAAATTGATATTAAAAGTGTTATGAAAAAATTTGAATATAATCGGGTATACTTTTACATGTAGTCCTACAAAATATCTAAAAAAATACCGAAAATCTAAGGCATATACAAAGATAGGCACTTTCAATTAATGATCCGACCGTTAGATTTGTTTAAATTGCTAAGAAAAGTGTTATGACCAAATTTGAAGAAAATAGGATATATTTTGGCACGCAATCCAACTAATATGAACAAAAATGCCGAAAACTTAAGGCATTTACCAATATAGACACTTTAAATTAATGATCCGACCGTTAGATTTGTTTAAATTACTAAGAAAAGTGTTATGACCATGTTTGAAGTTAACCGGATATATTTGGGCATGCAATCCAACAAAATGCCTACCAAAAGACAAGAAACCTAAAGCATTTACAAAGATAGGTACATTCAATTAATGATCTGACCGTTAGAATTGTTTAAATTGCTATGAAAAATGTTACGACCAAATTTGAAGATTATCGGATATATTTTGACAAGCAATCCAACAAATATCAACAAAAATAACGTAATCCTAAGACATTTACAAAGATAAGCACTTTCAAATAATGATGCGACCGTTAGATTTTTTTAAATTACTACGAAAAGTGTTATGACCTAATTTGAAGATAATTAGATATATTTTAGCTTGCCATCCAACAAATGTCTACCAAAAGATCGAAAACCTAAGACATTCACAAAGATAGGCATTTTCTATTAATGATCCGACTATTAGATTTGTTTAAATTGCTACAAAAAGTGTTATGACCAAGTTTGAAGTTAATCGGATATACTTTGGCATGCAATCCATCAAATGTGTATAAAAAGGCAAAAAACCTAAGACATTTACAAAGATAGGCACATCCAATTAATGATTTGACCGTTAAATTTGTTTAAATTGATATTAAAAGTGTTATGACAAAATTTAAAGATAATCGGGTTTACTTTTACATGTAGTCCTATAAAATATCTACAAAAATATCGAAAATCTAAGATATTTACAAAGATAGGCACTTTCAATTAATGATGCGACCATTAGATTTGTTTAAATTGCTACGAAAAGTGTTTTGACCAAATTTGAAGATAATCGGATATATTTTGGCATGCAATCCAACAAATGTCTACAAAAAGATCGAAAACCTAAGACATTTACAAAGATAGTCACTTTTAATTAATGATCCGACCGTTAGATTTGTTTAAATTACTACAAAAAGTGTTATGACCAAGTTTGAAGTTAATCGGATATATTTTGGCATGCAGTCCAACAAATGTCAACAGAAAGACCGAAAACCTAAGGCATTTACAAAGATAGGCAATTTTAATTAATGATCTGACTGTTGTTTTGTTTAAATTGATATTCAAGGTGTTATGACAAAATTCAAAGATAATCGGGTATACTTTTACACGTAGTCCTACAAAATATCTACAAAAATACCGAAAATCTAAGGCATTTACAAAGATAGGCACTTTCAATTAATGATTTGACCGTTAGATTTGTTTAAATTGATATTAAAAGTTTTATGACAATATTTAAAGATAATCGGGTATACTTTTACACGTAGACCTACAAAATATCTACAAAAATATCGAAAATCTAGGGCATTGACAAGGATAGGCACCTTCAATTAATGATCCGACCGTTAGATTTGTTTAAATTACTAATAAAAGGGTTGTGACTAAATTTGAAGATAATCAGATATATTTTGGCATGCAATCTAACAATTATCAACAAAAATACCGAAAACCTAAGGCATTTACAGAGAATGGAGCTTTCAATCAATGATCCGACCGTTAGGTTTCTTTAAATTTCTAGGAAAAGTGTTATGACCAAATTTGAAGATAATCGGATATATTTTGGCATGCAATACAAAAAATGTCTACAAAAAGACAGAAAACCTATGCCATTTACAAATATAGACACTTTAAATAATGATCCGACCGTTAGATTTGTTTAAATTGCTAATAAAAGTGTATTACAATATTTGAAGATAATCAGATATATTTTGGCATGCAATCCAACAAATGTTTACAAAAAGATCGAAAACCTAAGACATTTACAAAGATAGGCACTTTGAATTAATGATCCGACCATTAAATTTGTTTAAATTGCTATGAAAAGTGCTATGAGCTAATTTGAAGAAAATCGGATATATTTTGGCATACAATGCAACAAATGTCTACAAAAATACCGAAAATTTAAGGCATTTATAAAGATAGGCACTTTCAATTAATGATCCGATCGTTAGATTTGTTTAAATTTCTATTAAAAGTGTTATGACCAAATTTGAAGATAATCGGATATATTTTGGCATGCAATCCAACAAATGTCTACAAAATGACTGAAAACCTAAGGCATTTACAAAGATAGGAACTTTCAATTAATGATCCGACCGTTAGATTTGTTGAAGTTGCTCTGAAAATTGTTATGACCAAATTTGAAGTTAATCAGATATATCTTGGAATGCAATCCAACAAATACCTACAAAAAGACCGAAAACCTAAGGCATTTACAATGGTAGGCACTTTTACTTAATGATCCGACTGTTGATTTGTTTAAATTGATATTAAAAGTGTTATGACAAAATTAAAAGATATTCGGGTATACTTTTACACGTAGTCCTACAAAATATCAACAAAAATATCGAAAATCTATGGCATTTACAAAGATAGGCAATTTCAATTAATGATCCAACCGTTAGAATTGTTTAAATTGCTAGGAAAAGTATTATGACCAAATTTGAAGATAATCGGATATATTTTGGCATGCAATCCACCAAATGTCTACAAAAAGACAAAAAACCTAAGGCATTAACTAAGATAGCCACTTTCAAATTATGATCTGACCGTTAGATTTATTTAAATTACTACAAAAAGTGTTATGACCAAGTTTTACGTTAATCGGATATATTTTGGTATGCAATCCAACAAATATATAAAAAAAATACCGTAATCCTAAGACATTTACAAAGATAGGCACTTTCAATTAATGATGCGACCGTTAGATTTGTTTAAATTGCTACAAAAAGTGTTATGACCAAATTTGAAGATAATTAGATATATTTTGTCTTGCCATGCAATAAATCTCTACAAAAAGACCGAAAACCTAAGACATTTACAAAGATAGGCATTTTCAATTAATGATTGACCATTAGATTTGTTTAAATTACTCCAAAAAGTGTTATGACCATGTTTGAAGTTAATCGGATATATTTTGGCATGAAATACAACAAATGTCTATAAAAAGACCGAAAACCCAAGACATTTCCAAAGATAGGCACATTCAATTAATGTTTTGACTGTTAGATTTGTTTAAATTGATATTAAAAGTGTTATATCAAAATTTAAAGATAATAGGGTATACTTTTACACGTAGTCCTACAAAATATCTACAAATATACAGAAAATCTAAGGCATTTAAAAAGATAGGCACTTCAATTAACGATCCGACCGTTAGATGTGTTTAAATTGCTATGAAAAATATTATGACCAAATTTGAAGATAATCGGATTTATTTTGGCATGCTCTCCCACAAATATCAACAAAAATACCGAAATCCTAAGACATTTACAAAGATACCCACTTTCAATTAATGATCCGACCTTTAGATTTGTTTAAATTGCTATGAAAAGTTTTATGACCAAATTTGAAGATAATCGAATATATTTTGGCATGCAATCCAACAAATATCAACAAAAATACCGAAATCCAAAGACATTTACATAGATAAGCATTTTCAATTAAGAATTCGACCGTTAGATTTGTTTAAATTGCTACGAAAAGTGTTATGACCAAATTTGAAGATAATCGGATATATTTTGGCATGCAATCCAACAAATGACTACAAAAAGATCGAAAACCTAAGACATTTACAAAGATAGGCAATTTTAATTAATGATCCGACCGTTAGATTTGTTTAAACTACTACAAAAAGTGTTATGACAAAGTTTGAAGTTTATCGGATATTTTTTTTGGCATGCAATCCAACAAATGTCTACAAAAAGACCGAAAACCTAAGACATTTACAAAAATAGGCACTTTTACTTAATGATCCGACCGTTGATTTGTTTAAATTACTACAAAAAGTGTTATGACCAAGTTTGAAGTTAATCGGATATATTTTGGCATGCAATCCAACAAATGTCTACAAAAAGACCGAAAACCTAAGACAGTTACAAAGATAAGCACTTTCAATTAATGACGCGACCGTTAGATTTGTTTAACTTGCTACGAAAAGTGTTATGACCAAATTTGAAGATAATCGGATATATTTTGGCATGCAATCCAACAGATGTCTACAAAAAGATCGAAAACCTAAGACATTTACAAAGATAGGCACTTTTAATTAATGATCCGACCGTTAGATTTGTTTAAACTACTACAAAGAGTGTAATGACCAAGTTTGAAGTTAATCGGATATATTTTCGCATGCAATCCAACAAAATGTCTACAAAAGACCGAAAACCTAAGGCATTTACGAAGATAGTTACGTTTAATTAATGATTTGACCGTTAGATTTGTTTAAATTGATATTAATAGTGTTATGACAAAATATGAATATAATTGGGTATACTTTTACACGTAGTCTTACAAAATATCTACAAAAATAACGATAATCTTAGGCATTCACAAAGATTGGCAATTTCAATTAATGATCCGACCGTTAGATTTGTTTAAATTGCTAAAAAAAGTGTTATGACCAAATTTGAAGATAATCGGATAGATTTTGGCATGTAATCCAACAAATATCAACAAAAATACCGAAAACTTAAGGCATTTACCAATATAGGCACTTTAAATTATTGATCGACTGTTAGATTTGTTTAAATTGCTAATAAAAGTGCTATTTAAAATTTGAAAATAATCGGATATATTTTGGCATGCAATTCGACAAATGTCTACAAAAAGACCTAAGACATTTACAATGATAGGCATTTTAAATTAATGATCTGACCGTTAGATTTGTTTAAATTACTACAAAAAGTGTTATGACCAAGTTTGAAGTTTATCGGATATATTTGGGCATCCAATGCAACAAAATGTCTACCAAAAAGACAGAAAACCTAAGACATTTACAAAGATAGGCACATTCAATTAATGATCTGACCGTTAGATTTGTTTAAATTGGTATGAAAAGTGTTATGACCAGGTTAGAATATAATCGGATATATTTTGGCATCCAATCCACCAAATGTCTACAAACAGACCGAAAACCTAAGGAATTTACAAAGATAGGCACTTTCAATTAATGATCCGACGTTTAGATTTGTTTAAATTGATATTAAAAGTGTTATGACAAAATTTAAAGATAATCGGGTATACTTTACACGTAGTCCTACAAAATATTTACAAAAATACCGAAATCTAAGATATTTATAAAGATAGGCACTTTCAATTAATGATGCGACCATTAGATTTGTTTAAATTGCTACGAAATGTGGTTTGACCAAATTTGAAGATAATCGGATATATTTTGGCATGCAATCCAACAAATGTCTACAAAAAGATCGAAAACCTAAGACATTTACAAAGATAGTCACTTTTAATTAATGATCCGATCGTTAGATTTGTTTAAATTACTACAAAAAGTGTTATGACCAAGTTTGAAGTTAATCGGATATATTTTGGCATGCAATCCAACAAATGTCAACAGAAAGACCGAAAACCTAAGGCATTTACAAAGATAGGCACTTTTAATTAATGATCCGACCGTTGATTTGTTTAAATAACTACTAAAAGTGTTATGACCATGTTTGAAGTTAATTGGATATATTTTGGCATGCAATCCAACAAAATGTCTACAAAAAGACCGAAAACCTAAGGTATTTACAAAGATCGACACTTTAAATTAATGATTTGACCGTTAGATTTGTTTAAATTGATATTAAAAGTGTTATGACAAAATTTAAAGTTAATCGGGTATACTTTTACATGTAGTTCTACAAAATATCTAAAAAAATACCGAAATCTAAGGCATTTACAAAGATAGGTACTTTCAATTAATAATCCGACCGTTATATTTTTTTAAATTGCTAATAAAAGTGTTTTGACGAAATTTGAAGATAATTAGATTTATTTTGGCATGCAATCTAACAAATATCAATAAAAATACCGAAAACCTAAGGAATTTGCAAAGATAGGAGCTTTCAATTAATGATCCGACCGTTAGATTTCTTTAAATTTCTAGAAAAAGTGTTATGACCAAATTTGAAGATAATCGGATATATTTTGGCTTGCAATCCAACAAATGTCTACAAAAAGACCGAAAACCTAAGGTATTTACAAAGATAGGCACTTTCAATTAATGATCCGACCGTTAGATTTATTTAAATTTCTTAGAAAAGTGTTTTGCCCATGTTTGAATATATTCGGACATTTTTTGGCATGAAATCCAACAAATGTCTTCAAAAAGACCGAAAACCTAAGGCATTTACAATGATAGGCACTGTCAATTATTGATCCGACCATTAGATTTGTTTAAATTTTTAGGAAAAGTGTTATGATCAAATTTGAAGATAATAGGATATATTTTGGCATGTAATCCAATAAATGTCTACAAAAAGACCTAAAACCTAAGACATTTACGAAGGTAGGCACTTTCAATTAATGATCCGAACGTTAGATTTTTTTAAATTGCTATGAAAAGTGTTATGCCCATGTTTGAATATAATCGGATATATTTTGACATGTAATCCACCAAATGTCTACAAAACGACCGAAAACCTAAGGCATTTACAAAGGTAGACACTTTCAATTAATGATCCGACCATTAGATTTGTTTAAATTTCTAGGAAAAGTGTTTTGACCAAATTTGAAGATAATCGGATGTATTTTGGCTTGCAATCCATCAAATATCAACAAAAATACTGAAAACCTAAGGCATTTACAAATATAGGCACTTTAAATTAATGATATGACCGTTAGATTTGTTTAAATTGCTAATAAAAGTGTTATGACAAAATTTGAAGATAATCGGATATATTTTGGCATGCAATCCAACAAATATCTACAAAAATGACGAAAATCTGAGGCATTTACAAATATAGACACTTTGAATTAATGATCCATCCGTTAGATTTGTTTAAATTGCTAATAAAATTGTTATGACCAGATTTGAAGATAATCGGGTATATTTTGGTATGCAATCCACCAAATGTCTACAAAAAGACCGAAAACCTAAGGCATTTACAAAGATAGGCACTTTCAATTAATGAGCCGACCATTATATTTGTTTAAATTGCTAAGAAAAGTGTTATGACCAAATTTGATGATAATCGGATATATTTTGGCATGCAATCCAACAAATATCAACAAAAATACCGAAAACCTAAGGCATTTACTAAGATAGGGACTTTAAATTAATGATCTGACTGTTAGATTTGTTTAAATTTGCTAATAAAAGTGTTATGACTAAATTTGAAGATAATCGGATATATTTTGGCATGCAATCCAATAAATATCAACAAAAATACTGAAAACCTAAGGCATTTGCAAAGATAGGCACTTTGAATTAATGATCCGACCGTTAGATTTGATTAAATTGCTATGAAAAGTGCTATGACCAAATTTGAAGATAATCGGATATATTTTGGCATGCAATGCAACAAATGTCTACAAAAAGATCGAAAACTTAAGGCATTTACAAAGATAGGAACTTTCAGTTATTGATCTGATCGTTAGATTTATATAAATTGCTAAGAAAAATGTTTTGACCAAGTTTGAATATAATCGGATATATTTTGGCTTGCAATCCAACAAATGTCTACAAAAAGTCTGAAAACCTAAGGCATTTGCAAAGATAGGCACTTTCAATTAATGATCCGAACGTTAGATTTGTTTAAGTTGTTATAAAAAGTGTTATGACCAAATTTGAAGATAATCAGATATATTTTGGCATGCAATTCAACAAATGTCTACAAAAAGACCGAAAACCTAAGGCATTTACAAAGATAGACACTTTTACTTAATGATACGACCGTTGATTTGTTTAAATTACTACAAAAAGTGTTATGACCAAGTTTGAAGTTTATCGGATATATTTTTTGGCATGCAATCCTACAAATGTCTACAAAAAGACCGAAAACCTAAGGCATTTACAAAAATAGACACTTTCAATTAATGATCCGTCCGTTAGATTTGTTTAAATTGCTAGGAAAAGTGTTATGACCAAATTTGAAGATAATCAGATATATTTTGGCGTGCAATCCAACAAATGTCTACAAAAAGATCGAAAACCTAAGGCATTTAACTTGCTAAGAAAAGTGTTATGACCAAATTTGAAGATAATCGGATATATTTTGTGTACTCTCAATGGTAAATAGTTCTTCAAAATAATTTTTTGTCTACAATTTTGAACATTTTTTTGCCACGGAATTTTTTTTCCGTTTTTTTATAATTTATTAATTATATTGGTTTGTATTAATTTTTGTTCCATACATTTTAAATAATAATGACGAAATTTTTTGTAAGTATCTTGATTTATTTATTTTCTAATGTGTGTGTATATGTTTGTGTGTGTGTATATGTACTTCAATATGTATGGTGGGCGTGTGTGTGTGTCTATAAATATATATATTAGTTATATTGGTTTGTATTAATTTTTGTTGCATACCTTTTAAATAATAATGACGAAATATTTTGTAAGTATCTTGATTTATTTATTTTCTAATGCCTTCATTCTTGAAATGAAATTGAAAATAAGATGTATTATTTTTTAGTATTGAAATATACGTTTGTATTAAAATTATAAATTTTAAAGAAACGATATAATTTTATTTTATTTCGATTTTATATGTGCGTATATTTATGATTATGATTTTATATATGCGTGTGGGTTATATTGTGTATGAATTTATGCATATATTTATGATTATGATTGTATATGTGTGTGTGGATTATATTGTGTATGAATTTATGCATATAGATATATATATATATATATATGTATGTATAAATCATTTAATAAAAAAGATAGTATAATTGATATTATATAAAATTTTAAAATTATATAAATATACAACATATTTTTTTATATTGAATAATATAGTTTTATATTAAATATAAATATACAAATTTTTTTGTGTGTTCCGTAGCCAATTTGTGACTATTTGCCACGGATTTGCCACGAAATCACAAAAATTGCTACTAATCCCTGACAAATCTATGGCAGATTATCACAGATTTGCCACGACATTTTTTCATTTTTTTGTTCCCTTTTTTCTGAGATAATTTGCCAAAAAAAAAAAAAAAATCATTTTTTTTTCAAACACTTCGAAAATTTTTCTTCTTCTTTGACTACCCAATTTCTTCTTCTTCCTACTCCCTCTTCCTCCTACCCCCCCTCTGCCCTTCTGACCCCCTCCGCGTACCGCAGCCCCTGCACCCTTCACCAGCTCCACTTCTCCCCCGCAACCCCCCGCTCTTCCCGCCCCACGGCAGCCCCCCGCTCCTCCCGCCGTACCTTGCCCACTCTCCCCCTCCCTCGCAGCCCCTTCTCCCCCCCCCCCCCCCCCAGCAACCCCCCGCTCCCCCCGCAGCGTCCCTTGCCCACTCTCCCCGCGAGCCCCCCGCCTGTCTCCGCCTCCTCCTCTAGATCTCATCACCCGGTGCACCCAACTCGCGGCCCCCCACCCCGTAGGCCCCCACCTCGTGGCCCCGCACCCCGTAGCCCCTAGCTCATCCTGTGCTCTCCCAGCCCGCGACCCCGAGCTTCCCGCGATTCCCCCCTCCCGCCTCTGCCTCCCGCCTCCGTTCTCCTTCTCTCTGACACTATTTTTTGCTTCCGCCTGTTCTAAGAACAGCTGTCTTGCTTTAGGTGCGCAACAAGAGAAGTGATTCTAGTGATAGTTTGGAAAATGTTGAACCAGCCAAGCTGCCCAGTAATTTGGTTATGCCTTTGGACAAAGAGGTGAGCTTTTGTATTCTGAGATGAAATTTGGTCTTTAGCAACCTTTGCCACCTCTAGTTATCACAGACAGGACTCTTCTGAAGCATTTAAAAATAATATCCAGATACTGATCTTTAGTTGATTCACTTTATACTGTTAAAAATTTGAGTATGCATTCAGAATTGCAAGCTATCAAATTCTGCTGAAAGCAAGGACGTAATTGACTATCTGTTTGTGTGGTGACATTTCAGGTACCGGTTATGGTGCTAGTCTGCTATGCAATTGAATAGCTCACACTTGAGTCTTGTTTTCATAGAGAGTCAATTGGCCACTTTGGCCATATGGTGAATGCAATGCAACGTTTGAATCCTCTGTCAGTTCAGCAGGTTTCAGAAATTTTCTTGATTATTCAATATACCGTTCATATTGCATATGATAGAGATTTATTCTTGGCCTACTAGAACTCATGTCAATAATAAGTTAAGTACATTGTCTTGTATTTGATAGAAATAACTATAACTTCATGGTTGAAATTAATCAATTACATAAACAAGATTAATCAAAAAGGTCGAAATGTTTGCGGTATGCTATATCAGCTATACATCTATTGGTGAATTGCTAATGCCTAGTGATTGTACAGTTAGAAAAAAAAAATATCCAAAGTGATTCTTTAAATATACTTCTGGTATATTGAAAGAGTGAACCTAAACCTGTTGGATTGTATGCCCTCTTAGACTAGGTTTCTGATGTAAAATCGAATTATTTAATAAAAGAATTTATTTTCAGAAATTGTTTGTGAATTTACTTTTTGTTTGTGCACGATTTTTGTTTGGAACAGACCCATTGTGTTTAAATAAGTGATCCATGTGAATTGTGGTCTTTCACAGTAAGGTATGGATCACGGGTTATTTAACACATAAACATTTGTTCTTAACCTATTGATGAGACTGGGAACCTCATCATGTTTAAGTTATTATGTTATGAATTCCAAATGGGGAATGGCTTACCTTTAGCCAGTGGGTAGTCCACCCACTTCATGACATAAGCGTATTTCGAATACGTAGAACAGGACCTGTAGTAGTGGTTTCTCAAAGTACTATATGATAGAAACCTAGACTACTACCGCTACAGCGTGGACTAGTACTCTACGACTTGAGTATGAGTTGGTGGTCTGGCGAAGCTGGAAGCATATACTTTGATTTGCTATAGTTGAGGTTCTATAGTAGGGCCAATATACTTGCATGTTGGGTATGTGTGACTAGTTAGTTAAGACAGACTTATACAAGATAGTTTCTGCACTATATCGCCCCTTGTGGTTATCCGAATGATCTAAATTATCCAGGGCCCTGGGAAACATGACTTGGATGTTTGCTTTAGGGTAGCTCCCTTGGAAAGCGGAAACACTCCAGGAAGTCGTGGATCATTGGACTAGAAGCCTAAGGATGGTAGATGTCATTTAGAGGGGTGTTAGTACACTTCTTCCTCTCTAAATGTACGGCGATGTGTGGAGGGGTATTTTAGTCATTTCACCTGTAGGTCGGAGACTTTGCGAATGCAGCATTGTCTTTGGGGTCAATATTTCCTTATGGTGATATTAGGAAATATTTAAAATGCAAAATACAACTATTTATATAGCAGGGGTATTTTGGTCATTTTAGCAGCCAAGGCGATGTGTCTTTTTGGTCCTCGGGATAGCCCGTAAGTCCTAACTATTTTTGGGTTGAGGATTTGGTCTCAGTTGAAGAGGATTTTATTTTATTTTGTTTTATTTTATTTTATTCAGGAAGTCTAATTTATTATTGGACTGGAATAAAATAAATAAATAAATAAATAAAATAGGAGTTGAGAGAAATTAATTATCTAGTTTATTTGGTTAATTAATTATTCAGGGCCTAGGTCCAGTATGAATAATTAAGAAATTAACCTGAGCTTAAACTAGGGGAAATAATTAATGTTTAATTATTTATTGGGTTATTTATGTAGGCCCAAGAAATAAATAATTAGAGATTAATTATTATGGTTCATTTGGGCTCATTAATTATTTATTGGGTTACTTATGTAAGCCCAGAAAATAAATAATTAATATTTATTATTTTGGGCCTTTTGGGTCCAAGAAATATAATAAATATTTATCTGGCACAATAGCTTGGACCTTAGGGTTTTTTCCAGATACGGTTAAGAGGAGTTTAAGGTTAGGCCAAACTGTTTCTCAGGATAACATCCGGATATTTTGAAATCCCGGGGATATGTTTATCAGAGATTGAGAGACCTAATTTTGGCTAAATATAAACAACTCTTTGAAAGAAAAAAAACTCTAATTATTTTCCTTCTCAAGAAAAGACTCTCACGTGAGTCTCTCTCTCTCTCACAAAAGCTCTCTCATTCTTCTTCTTCTTGTTTTTCTCTTGTTCTTTGCTAATCAATAGCGAACGAACCAAGGAGAATTAAGACCCTTCCTCTTCACCATAGTGTTCACCGACTAGAGGTTAGGCTGAGGAATACCCCGAGAGCTGGAGAGCTAAGCGTTAATGCAAACAAGACGAAGTCGAAGGCTAGCGGGTGTTCAACCGGAAGCTCCTTCAACTGTGCAAAGCGAGGCGATTCCAGTCGTTCAATCCGCTCTTACTCAACCTAGAAGGGTTAAGGAGCGTAAATGTATGATCTTCACGCTTCCGCATGGCCTTTATGGCTCGCGTTTAATTTTTTTTTTTGGTCTCTATTTTTTATCGTCCATGGCTCCCTGTTTTACTGCATTCACCATCAAAACCAAGTTATGAGTTGAATCAGGATATAGGTCATTCTAAAAGTTTTCTTTTTTTCTGCTCGTTGAAAACAAATTAGTTCAGCTGACAAGAAACATGGCGTGATGGATAATGAGTTTACGCAGCAATTTTGGGACTCATAATACCTTTAACTTGGGCAGCCGGGCAGGAACGGAAATGAGATTCTCCTGAGCAGATTGTTTCTAAACTTAGTTAAAGACTAAGTGACTGGAATTGTCAAGCTTTATCTTAACTCCCGTACCCCGTCTTTTTTCACACCAAAAGCAGTCTCCTCACTCTTAACTTGGGCATTGGAATTGATCATCTTATCATCTAATAGTATATTGTCAAATCCTTATTACACTATGGTGAATGTATTTCTCTATATATAAACGTGCATATGCACATAGATGAAAATCTTGTCAAAGAGAAATAAAAGAGATCCAAATTTCCATATTCACTTTCCAAAATAAACCATTCCCCAGAAAAGAATCCTTTTTGTCATTTTCTATTTCTTCGGATGGCTTTAGTGATAGCTTAACCCTCCAGGTTTTAGAAGAAATGCTTGTTCAATCTCTTATTGAGCTTTTCAGTGATGCAAAAATTCTGGAAGCACGAGGAGTAGCCTCAAAACAAGCATATCAGGCATTTTCAAGTGGTGTTCTTGAGAATATATGGAGTCTATTTCAATTCCATATTTTAGACAAAGCCACACCTGTTGGAAAGCTGTGATGCAGCAAAGGTAGATATGAAGGTGAAAATTCTCTCTTTTTGCAACGTACTTCAGTTTATATGCCCTATTTGTGTGATTCATGTGGGCCTTGTGGTTGGCATATGCTTTGGAAGTAAAGAAAGGACTTGTGGCTGTTTGGAAAACCTCGAAGAAATGTACTTCTAGATCACATGCCTCGGAGAAACCCCTGCCAAGAGAGTCTAAATTCCAAAATCCATGCAATTCACGAATAAAATTTATAAGAGAAAAAAGCATAGCATGCTTAAATAAGGAGAAGACAAATATAATGCATGGGGAACTTAAAAGCTATTGTTGTTCTTTGCTGAAAATAATTGATGTGAAAACAGGGCTCAAGTGTGAGATATTCAGTTGCATAGCAGATAATACTCCCTGCTAAATTTGGCTTCTCTATGTCCAGATTCGCAATTCAATTAGCCTGTTCTAGTATTTCTGCTTTCATTTTTATCCTCTAGAAATGCTTTCATTTGTTGAATATACACCTTCATATTAGGCTTTACTCTGCTTTTTAGCTAATTTGAGTTTTGTAGTTATGACTATTGGATTCTTTTATTTTGAAATTTTAAGCTTGAAGTTGCTTTTTCCTGTTTCCTGCTTTAATGGGAAAAAAAAAAGTCTTAAATGACTTCTGCTTAGCAGTACAGGTTGAATTTAAAGTATATATGGTTAGTTATATTATTTTTGAGAATTCTAGATGCTAAGTGAAGTATGGGTCAATTTTTCTCCAATTTTTCTCAGTATTTTTCTCCACTTTGCATTACATGCTAAGTGAAGCATGTATGATTACCCTTCCATTAGTTCTCAGTATTTTTTTTTTCTCTTTTTTTAACTTATAAGAATGGATCCCTTGAGTGATGGGTTATCATTCCTCGTGAGTGATGGGTGATCATTCCCCATGGGTAGTGGGTGATTACCCTTTTATTATTGTGATAGTTAATATTTTTTTTTCAAATGTTGTTGATTTTGTGGTGGCTTTGTGCCTAGAAACGTCCAGTATACAGGGGAAACTCTGCCGATTTTTTTTTTTTTTTTTTGCCATCTTGATACTCCAAATAAGTTGATTACCCTTAAGCTTAAAAGCTATGCCCGCTCCTACATTTCTTGCATTCCCTTTTTGATGTGAGAATTTTCTTGGAGACTTGGCATGGTTTATTTGGAGTTTGATAGTAGATTCCAAGGAAGAAGGAGGTTGTAGAAGTTAGCCGTACCACATACAATTGGGACAAGGTCTATTGCACGTTTGCACGATGAAAAGGTAAAAACTAACTTTATTCAGCATTTATATACCATAAATCGCTATCTAAAGAAGAGGAAAATAATTATTTGTCTTCTGATTTTTTAGCAAAGGAAGGAGGGAAAGGATTTTGATGATATTGAGATCTATGAGCTCACTCAGTTCTCCAAGAAAAAGAAAGCCTTTGTGAATAAGAAAGCAAGAGATATGAAGAATGTCTAATAATATCACTGTTTAGGATCTATAACATTATTTGACAATTCGGTAATCTTATTGTTTAGGAGAAAAGAAAAAGAGTACCTCACAACTTGAATAAGCTCGGCCGAAATTTGCGAGGAAACTATTGGCCACTTACCAGGGTACATACATAGTAGAGGAGCAAGTATGAAGCTGCTAAGATCATTCTATGAGGACCAACATATTTCAGAGATAGAAGAGAATAAGCACAAGAGAGAAGAAGTAGAGCAATAAGTTGCTGAAATGAAGGAAGAGATCAAACTTTTACAAGAAGAGCAACAAAAGACAAATGATCTTCTGAAAACTATATTAGCACAGATGGGAAGAACTGAAGAGTATTTTGGCATCATTTTAATGTAAGTTGAAGGTTTTCCATTACACTTTTTTAAAAATTGAAGTACATTTTGCAAATTTATTGAATTACTAGTTAATATTTCTTATTTTGTTTTTTCTTTTGCTATTTTTAGATAATTGGAACAAAGATGGAGCATATCACTATTTTGGCATGAAGTGTACAAGAGTATGTTTTTATTCCTTAATATAATTTCTTGGAACTTTATGCATTGGGCATTTTACAATTAATTTACAGTTGTTGGTGTGTTTTACCATGTGAAATTCCATTTTCATAACTTTCTTTTGTGAGTTTCTTGAATGAATCATGTTTATCCTGTACAAAGAAGTTTTGTTCTCCTTAGAAATACATTTTAGAAGTGATTTACACTTGTTTTGAATGAGTTTTGATATGAAAAAAATGAAGTTATAACCTATTATTCTTCAGTTGGTAGAAAATTGAGTAGTTCGTTCATTTATGCTTTGTAAATTTATATGATTTGTATTTGTTGATAAATAGTGGTTGGAAATACTAGTAAAAAATATGTTAAATAGTGGGTTTTGATGAGCTCTTATTGAGTGAACTGAAGAATTGAGTGAAATTCTAATGAATTGTGATTGCTCGACACGCTATCAAGTGACAAACTGATAATTGATATTCATAAATTTTCAACCATAATATATGTTGTCTTGATCAAATTCAATACAAATACATAGACCGAATTGAGTAGATATGATTGGACCTAATGCTTGTTGAAATAAAGTTTGCATTTTAGGAGATAATTGTTTCGAAAATTGTTTGACACAGTTTGATGCATGCTTGACAGATTTAAAATAATGAACACAAAGGCTTAAAATCTCTGAGTTGTAAACAACAAATAATTATAGGATAGTTTTTTTTTTTTTTTATGCGTGAGAAGTGCTTGATCAGTTTCTTGTGGGAAATTATGTGTGAAAACTGGATTGTAGCTTTGCAAAGCTTGTGGCAATGTTGTGAAATTGGAAGCTTCTCCTTTCAAAATTTGATCAAAGAATTGGATAATTTATTGATGAAGTATTTGAGAGATTCTCTAAGAAAAAATCTAAGAGCATTTTATAGGTAAATAAGTCAATCATTTTCGTAGTATATATGGTACTAAGGAATTGAAAATAACAAGAAGCATTGAAACTAGCCTATTGGAATATTAAATGGAATAATTATCTAATGTACATGAGCAAATGGAACTAATTTAATCCAAACATTAAAAGTTGATATAAAAATCAGTACCTATCACTTGATTGAGGAATTGAACAAGGTAGCATGAGGCTATAATGCAATCAAAGATAAGAAGGAAACATGAAACATGGTAATGGCAAGTTAATGTACTTATAGTTAGTATTGTTTTTCCTCTGCTTCTATTTTGTTGCCATTGATGCTTGTTCTTTCACACTAATCATGTTCAAATGTTTCTTTTGAATTGTTAATAATGCAGAGTTTTTGATAAGCTCCTCAACAAGGTTGAAAATTCAAGCTAGCATTTTGCACAATTGGGGAGTTATATTTTGGAAGTAATTATTGTTAGTATACTAAATGAATAGCTCCATTTGTAAATAGTTTTTGGATTGATCACATTATGGATGTATTCATAAATAGTTGTATTAACCTATGTATTATAAAGGATTATGTTAGTTTGGATATTTGGTAAATTGTGAGTTCTAATTTATTTCAGGCTTTTTTACTAGCTTATTGTATGCCTACCAAGGTGATTATATATAACACAACATGGGCAAGGAAATGAAGTTGTCACTAAAAATGATTTGATTAATGATGATAGTTGTCATTATGTATATAGCAATGTGACAACAAACTAAAGTTGTCATTAAATTAGTTTTAGTCATGATAATAAAAGTTGTCACTATTTATAATACAATTGTGACAACAAATTAAAGTTGTCACTATAGTAAAATAAATTATAACAACAAAAGTTGTCACTATTTAGAGTTTAACAGTGATGACAAATAAAAGTTGTCACTAAATGAACTTGGACAACAAAAGTCGTCACTATTTTTGAATAGTAGTGACAACAAATAAAGTTGTCACTAGAATTTGGAGAAAATTGTCAATTATTATGCCATGTCAGTGACAAGCCAAGAGAAATAGTGACAATAGCCATAGCAAAATAGTGATAACTTTTGTTGTCATTATTGTCTAGAGGCATTAGTGACAACAATTTCTTGTCAATGAAAACTCGCCTTTAGTGACAATATTCAGTTGTTGTCACCCACCCTCTTTAGCGATAGTGATTTAGTGACAACATTGTGGCAAATTATTGTTTTCACTAAATGGGATTAGTGTCAACAATTTGATATTTATTGACAACTTTTTACTGTCACTAATGAAGTTTTTTCCTGTAGAGGCGTATATTGTCACTAATGAATGGCCAATTAGTGACAAGGCGTTTGTTGTCACTAATGAGTGAGCAATTAGTGACAATATATTGGTAAAAGTGATGATCTTTGAAACAAATTAGTGACGCAGAAATGTTGTCACTAATAGTTGATTACATTGTGACAACCGGAATATTGTCACTAAAAGTCAACATTTAGTGACAAGAATAAATTGTTATCACTCTATACCTTTAGCGATATAGATTTAGTGACATTAAAGTGACAACAATTTTTTTGTCACTAAATATCTTTAGTGACAACATTTCTGCATTTTGTGACAATATTACGTTGTCACTAAAGGTCACTCTTCCTGTAGTGCCCACTTAGGAGGAAATTAATCATACATTGTTTTACTTAGAAATAACAATTAAGGGTTTCTAAAATTCTTGTCAAAGTTGGGTTATGGAAAGATTTTGGCATTTTGAGTAAAATTGCTTACTTAATTCCCAAATGATTTGCTTGATTGAAATAAAAGGAAAAACAATCCTTAATTGCCTTTACAAAACGAATGATCATACACATCGAATTTTAGATTGCCACAACAATTTGGTCTTCAAATGACTCTATGCCGGAGTTTACCTGATCCTTTACTCTGCTTGAATTCAAAAATCTTCCAAGGTCAATCTAACCCCATTTGGGGTAAATGATGTGTCCGGACTTAGGTATAAAAATCAAACAAAAACTAAGTACATTCCCAATCAAGTTTAAATTAAAACGTTAAACCCAAATCACATATATGAGCAAGCGTACTCATCATTAACTGAGCATAGGGTTCAAACGAGTGTCGATCCTCAAGGAACAAGTAGACATTAATTACCTTTTTTTCATTGTTTAACCGACTCGATAAAACAAAACCGAAATAAAATAAAAAAAAGAAAATAAAAACAAAAATATATACATGTCAAGGATGTAGATTTATGTAATTCAAACCATTGATTAGACAACCATGATCTTAAAGTACCCAACCTCTATCATAACTAATTATTCCCTTGGCATCATGAAGAATTAAAATAGACTCACTTCTTTCTCAATCCATGAATCCCTATCTTCTAAGTAACTTAGTATCACATACTTTGTCTTAACCAGTCTTACCCAAAAGATGCATTAAACACAATTCTTTGATTAAGTCCCATTCTCAAGCAAACTTAACCCATGAAATTAACTAATTGAATCCATATTTTGGTAGATATCAATTAACCTTTAATTACCCTGTTCTTGCAATTAACCCCATTTTCAAGCAAGTTAAAAGGCAACAAATATGAAACCAATCAATTTAAACCATCAACCCTATTTTCAAGCAAGTTAACAGTACAATTAATTAATCTCGCAATCAACCCAAGTAATTAAATACTAAGAATAACAATCAGTTAATCAAAAGATCAAATAACTCTAAATACCATGAACGTCTAAACCAATGTCAAATTACAATAAAATAATTAAAACATCATTGTCAAGAAAAGAAAACAAAGTAAAAGAAAGAACTCATAGACAAGCTTCATTCTTCTTCCTTTGAAGACCTTCTTGTACAACCTTCCTTGAATTGAAGAATTCCTCATTGGATTGAGTAATTTTCTATGATGATTTATGAATTCTCCCATTTTCTCTTGTGTTTTTCATCTATTTATAGGCTTAAGAAGTGCTTAAACTCGTAGGTACAAAGTTCTTGGCCTAGTAGAAGTTGGAAGATACTAAAACTCCTCAGGTTTCCAAAAATGCGTAGAAAGATCACAGCACCGCCTCAATGATAGAACACAGTTGGCGCCGCCTTGGTCCTTCGGAGCCGGTGCCACCTGTGTTCTACTTCTCCACTCATTCGTTGATTTTTCTCCGAATTGTGCACATAAGTTCCAGACTGTAGCCGGTGCCGGTTCCAGCCTCATAGCCGGAGCCACCTCTGCTCTGCTTCGCGACGGTTTTGCTTCGTTTTACCCAAAAATCTGAAATAATGAACAAAATACCTTTCTAAGGGTAAAATCTCAAATATGAAAGAATATGACTAGTTATTGCACAAAATGTATTACAAAAGAACCTCAAATAACTCAACAAAGTATGACCAATTTAGCCCTTATCAGTAAACACAAGGCATAAGGTTACATTCGAGCTATAATTGCCTTACATAAATAATTCCTAGCTCAACTAGTTACAACCATGACTAACCATGACCTTAATTTCCTAAGCTTTAAGGTTAGATGGTAAATCTAGCTTGATAGGTTAAAATGACTAGGGGTTCTAAAATAATTATTAATAAGTTATAGTTTTAAATAATAAAATTTGAGTATTATTACTAATAAATAAACTAGTATTAAATATTGAATAATACTAAATTCTAAATAATATTAGTAAATGGTAATATTTAAATAGTATTATTATAAATAAACAAATAATAAATTACACTTAATTTTTAATTAATAATTAATAGATAATATATAATTAGTAATAAATAAAAAATAAATAATAAAAGAATCATATTTAATTTTTAATTAGTAAATAATAAATGAATTTTAATATATATAATATTTATAGATATAGGTAAAAGTTTTAACTAGGGTCTACAAGGTCATTAATTAATTCTAATATTTTATTAATTATTATTACTTATATAAAAGATTTATTTATTGTTATATATATATATATTTCATTTTTGATAAAAGATTTTATTTATTTGATAAATAAAATATTAATATATATATTTTAATTAATTTCCAATCCAAATCCCCCTAGAGTTTCGAATTTCATAGAAAAATATAGTAGTAAAAATAACCTAGGATTAACAAGAAAATAACCATGATTTCCCTATTGCTAGAGAAGATTCATGAACAAATTCTCCATCATCAAACAATGAACTAATCCATTTATGAACATATGCTTAAATCAACAAGTATATCACATGGCCAAATCCCTACTAGGCATAACCATCAATCATGGCTTCAATGGAAAATAAGAACATAAAAGCCGAATCACCTTTGGTGCCATAATATCTAACATGCTTCAAACATTCATAAATTCCATTAAGCATGATGAACATACATAGATTCAAAAGGAAAATCCATACAGCTTAGTCATATACACTAGTCCTCATGTCCTAACCCTAACCCCTTCATCCACATGCATACATTCAATCCCCCATTCATATTATATTCTTCCTATCAACATTTAAGAGAAATAAATTCAGAATTAAAAAAAAAAAAGAGGATTAAGGGAAAAATACTTGATAATCAATCCCTTGATGAAGACTAAAGAAGGTCCATGCGCGATTGGGAGTCTTGAGTAGTCCAAAGAAAAACAGCCATGGTTGATGATTGATCAACCATTTTGGCCAAGAGAGAGAGAGAGAGAGAGAGAGAGAGAGAGAGAGAGAGCATCAATACGGTCCATTGTAGATTGAATGAAAGAGGGTGAACAAGAAGGTTGTTCTTGATTTACCTTGATGATATTCTTGAGACCTTCAAGAAAAAGCCGATTTTGATCCGACTGAAATTTCTTGTTTACGTGTTTTTATGTTATAAATACCAGAAATGAGTACTAGGGATTAAGTAGGATTAATCTGGAGTATTTGAGAGTGATTAGATGTGTTTAAGGTAGGTTTTGGCTTGAGGAAGTATAGTGTGTGTTCTTGGTGTTCTTGGTGAGAATTGAGAGAATTTGAGAGAAAAGCTGTACCAAATTTGGAATGATGTTGGCTGAATGGTCTAGGGTCATTAGGAGTTTCGATTTTCAGTTAGGAGGAGAGAAAATAATCTGATTTTGTTTGAAATTCAAATGGAGAAAATTGTGGAGTTGTTTGAGGTAGGAGATTAGCTAATGGTGTTTGATTGAGAGAGGTTTCTTTGCTCTTCAATGGAGCTTGCTGGACTGGTCAGATTTATGGCAAGGAAATGAAGGTTGTTCAGGCTTTATTGCTAGCTGAAATGTAGTCTTCAGTGGCAAGGGAAATTCTGGTTTGCTAGCTTGATACAAGAGTGTTTTTATGGAGCAAAATTCTGGAATTTTTTTGAAGTTCAAAAGTGTTTGGATAGAGTGATCTTCGGAGATTTTTAAGGTGTGATTATGGAGTCAAAGTATTCAAGGTAAGTGTGGAGGTTAATGGTGTTCAATCCATGGCTGAACAAGGTCCATTTTGCAGAGGTTTGAAGGTGTTTTTTCAGCCTAGGCATAGGGAGACAAAGCTGGGAATTTTCTGGTTTCAAGTTGTTCAAAGCTTCGAAGGTTGCTGATTTTTCTGTACAGAATTTCTACATTTCTTCAGCCCGATTTGCAGCTGATTTTGAGGGGTGTTTGAGGGTTTTTTAAGGATGGTTTCCAACCTTCTTTTTGGAGAAAAACAGAGGAGGTTTTGCTAGATTGATGACAAAAAAAACCGCTTCAATCTCAGCTTGGAGTGCAACGAATTTGTACAGAAAATTTTCTAGTTTTGTGCAAATTTGTGCAGTCCGATTTTGCACAGAATTTTCAGTCTTCAATCTACATGAAATGACCATTTTTTTTTGGCAGCAAATGAGCAAGAGTACTGGCTGAATTTTTTGAAAGCTGGACTGTCCAAAATTCTGGAAAATTTCCAGATTTCCTTCATTAAAAACATGAACAACATGAAGGTGAGTTTGAAGGTTCTACCATGGTGATTGATTTCTCTTTGGGAACCCTTCCTAACTTCTCTCTTATTTTGGGCCAATCCTCTAACTTTCAAGATTGATTTTTGAAATTCAAGGTTGAAGAATTATCACAGATTTTTTTTTTTTTTGAAATTAAAAGAAGGGATTTAATGGATTTTGGTTTATTTAAATTATGAAGATGTTAGGACCAAGCTAAAAGTAATAAAAAGGACAAGAATTCTTCTAGAATTCTTTTTAGGACATGATTATATGATTAAGACATTTTCTTCATATCTCTCCTAAGACAACATTCCTATCTTTAAGGAATGTAAGAAAAACAAAAATTCAAACATAAGTAAGATAATCATGAATAAAACTTAAGCAATGGGATTTGAACTCATGACCTTAGAGATTAATTCCAAACCTCTAATCACGTAACCACACTAACTCTTGTTCTTATTTTCTCACCTAAATATTCTTCTTCTCTAAACCTCAAGCAATCTTCCTATTTTGACCTCAAGTAAAATTACCGTTTTACCTTTCCTACTCAATAAGCATAGCTAAGCCCTTTTAACCAACAAGCTACCATTCTAAAGCACATAAAATCATTCAAAAATATATATTTTTACGCAAAATAATATGATATGCATCCCGACCCCCTTACTCTAAGGTTGGCTTTAGGTGGAGTTTCACACAAGTACTCCATTTTCTTGACTCTAAAAGTGAATCCGACTTTAATGATTGGGTTTCAAGAAACCGAATTGTGATTGTTTGTTACCGTGCTAATCCAGAGTCTTTCCTGAATTTAAAAATATTTTGAATATTCTTGAGTCTTTCGGGTGGGAAGCCCTATTATCTGTTGATGAAAAATTATTCACTACTCTTATATGGGAATTTTATGCAAATTTGAGAAAGGGCTGATTAGAGGAGACTGGAGGGGGTTTTATGGTCTGGTGGTACACTTCAAGAGTTGGAGGAAAGAATCTTATGTTTGATCATCGCTTATTGAATAGAATATGTGGTGTTAGAGATGGAGGCATTCAATTTTTTGAATTGAACAAGTTCCCGGAGGGAACTGATCTGTTTGATTTGGGGAAATTTGAAATAAACATTTACTAGAAGGAGGAGTTTTAAGAATTCAAGCGAAAGGAACACTAAGTGGTTAAATCGACTTGGTACAATTCTGCACTATATGGTTTCAACCATGGTGGTTCCAACTTTTGGTCACAAAACTTCTATAAACATTATGTAGATGATAATAATGTTGGCGCAATTCAAGAATAGGCCAATAAGCTTTGGATTTCTTGTTGAGAAATCGATGATGCAAATAAGGAATACCTCAAGCAAAGCCCTGCCCTACGAAAATTTATTAACTATAGTGTTTAGATATTTCAGTGTTGATTTGAGTTTGATCACCCCTGCTCCTTCAAATATGAATGGTTACAGCTTTGAGTCTTTAGAGAAAATGGGATATGTGCAAATGGATAATGAGTGGAAGCAGATCAGAGATGTTTTTGACAATGAAAAGGAAAGACCATTAAAGGTCAAAGCCGAAGGCAAGACTATTCAACCTGTAGGAGCAAAAAGAAAGGCTGAGATAGAAACTTAAGAAAAGTCTTCTAACAAGGGAAAACAGAAAATTCATGACACTGGCATTAATCAGAGCATTCTGGAAGCCATAAATTTATTGGTTGTTAGGACGACAACTCAGCTTAGAAATCTAAATTTTAGGTACAAGCTAACTATTGTGGAAGAGAAGGATCAAAAAGCTAAAACAATTCCTGATAAATTAGTACTATCTCGAGAATAAATGACTGAAGAACAAATGCCCAAAAGGAAGAAAATGATAATGAACAAGACACTGTGAAGGAAAGTGATAAGAAGGATGAAGAAATGAAAGCCACCCAGATTGAAGAGAAATTGAAAGACAAAACCTTGGCTAGACACCTATGGACAATGAAAAAGAAAGGCAGACACACATGCATAAGGAATAGTCAACACCACCTGCCCCTACTATAGTACCAGCTCCTAAACTGGCTATAGTTGGCAGCTGATCTGGTAAACGATAGAAACATGTGGTGGTCAAGAGGAAGTCTAGCTAAATTGTTGGCCAACACTCCAAAAGAGGTGCCTGAACTAAGTCAACAACAATTTACATTTCTTGACTGACCACTTCTGCGGGCTGCTTACAAGAATTCTTATGCTTGAACACCTTTTACTGCTTTCTCATTGACAATTAATTCTATAATTTCTGCACTAGTACTTGAACAATTTATTTCTGCACTTATCCCCTGCTGATCTATCTATTAGTATATATCTACTCTTGTCCATAAGTTTTTGTTTGATCTCTTTATTCTATCCTTTTTTTATTTTGATTAATGACAAAGGGGGAGAAAAATGGATTGTGATTGAATGGTTTATTGACTTGTGATTCTATGAAATACATTGTTATATAATATGATTGAATGGTTTATTGATTTTTGATAGTGATTCTATGAAATACATTGTTATATATTGTTGGGATTTGGGGTGATCAAACAGTGTCAATGTATTATGCTATGCAATTTTTTTGCTATCATGAAATCCTTTTCACTAGTTTTTGCCTTTATAAATATGGATTGTGAATCATGAATATATTCAGGTTGTATGTTAGTTTATGAGTCTTATGAATGTTTATAGTTATGGCTTGAAAATACTGACGAAGAATTGGGTGACTTGATAGGGACTTAGTGGAGACCATGTTGAGTCGTTGTTATCATGGACTAAGGAGATTAAAGTGTGGATATGAGTTTATTGTGCATTTTGAATGATTGAGATTTGATTGAATGGTCTGTTTTGAACATGGTTATGATGTGCATTTTGTAAAATATTTGTTTGGATGATGGGGTTATTCAAATGAACATCTATAAAATCTGTCTTATCTCTCCTTGGATGTTATAAAAAACATAATAAAATATTTCTCATGCTGAAATTTTCTTGAGAAAAATAAGTTCAAACAAACTCTAGAAAAACCATTGATGCATGTTCTCATAATTTTTTTTTTTTTTTTACTTTGCACATACTCAGGGGGAGTTTTGGACTCACATTTCTTTAAAAGTCCAATAAAAAAATGAGTTCTTAAAAGGCTAGCTTATGTCTAATTTTATCCGATTTTGGATACATGTTTTGGAAATCTAAAAACTTAAGTCTAAAAATTCCTTTTTAAAAGATTAGCTTCTGCCTCATTTCTCCTATTTTGGATGCACGTTTTGGAAGTCCAAACTTTTGGAATCCAATCTTACTCTCAAAACGCACTTCATAGATTTATATCTTGTGATTCATATATGCACATACTAAGGGGGAGTATTACATCTTAT
Organism: Voacanga thouarsii; assembly: GCA_026120185.1. Lineage (NCBI taxonomy): Eukaryota > Viridiplantae > Streptophyta > Magnoliopsida > Gentianales > Apocynaceae > Voacanga > Voacanga thouarsii. Next base: position 1,331,263 of record JANUWF010002059.1, on the reverse strand, counting down.
AATTTATCTTCTATACCTCATCGTGTACATATTTATACATTTTTGTATAACTACTATTTGCGACAATTTCCCTGTGAAATAGTCCTTTGATGGAAGGAATGAAGATAAAGAGGTAGGTTGGGCCATAGGCTCATTAAGCCATGTTTATAAGTATATGCTTTAATTTTTTATCTTAATATCATATGCACTTTTTGAGTCCTATAATGAGATATTGCATTTCAAAGAAAAATATTCTCATTTCTCTCGATCTAACATGTTCGTACTGTATATATCATTATTTTTATATCACAATCCCATCAAGTTTGCCATCACTCAAAAAGGGGGAGATTGTTAGCCCTAAGGGCATTCTCCTGTGTTTTGACTTATAACATACATTGATGAGGACTAACTTGGGTGATTTATATATGATAGGGTATGTTTGACATAAGTTCTTCTAAGGTATACAAATGAGATTGCTAAGCAACTCTTGAGTTATGGAATCCAAGAATGGGTGATCAAGTAGAAGACAAGCTTAATATATTGTATACCAAAAAGTCCTTATGGAAGAATTATAGACTAGGAATCATTTGTTAAGGTATATTGTGTAAATTCCTAAGTCTTCTTTACCTTATGATTTAATTTATTTCTACCTTGAAGCACAAAAATAAAAAGATTTCAAAGTATTAAGTCTTCAGATTTTTAGATTGAGTAATTTAGATGGCCCAACATCTAAAAGGTTTGTCCAAAACTCTATGAACAGTGTCAAAATGTTTTTGTCTAAAAAAAATGCTATTTTGGACTCACCTTTTGGATACACCCTCATCCGATCCTTGAGTCCAAAACTCCGAAAAATCTGACAGCAAGAAACTAGCCATTTCTAGCCATTGGTGTGTTACTTTTTTACTTTTATAAAAACTTTTAAAACTCAATTTTAAAGTAGATTTTTATGCTATCTTCATAAGAAACACTCTTATACTTTAGAAAGCAAGAATCTCCTTTTTCATTAGTGCTTCAAAAAGAAATCAAATTGCTTCAAAAGGTAAAAGCTATTGGTGCTCAAAAGTGTGAGATATCTCTATTTCATTCTAATAATCCTGTTTGTATATCAAGGTTGTGGTGTACAACTCATTTCGGGTGTGCCTTGATTTGTAGTTGATTGAGAGGTTTGGGTAAAACTAAGTGTGGTGATCCTCTTGTGTAATTGGTGTAGACAAATACCAATGAGCTGACTGAGTTTATAGAAATCTGGTTTAAAATCCTTAAGTGTAAGCTTAAGGTAGTAGATGTTGATCTTTGAAGGTCGAACTACTATAAATCTCTTCTTCATCTCCCTTGCATTTAATTCTGACGGCGTGCGAACCTCTTTGCTCAATGTTTTCAATAATTCAAAAGAAATCTTTATGATTCTCACAAATCCATCTTTATTCTTATATTGATTGCACATCTCTTGTCTCATATCATTAAGATCTTAGATGTCTCCTTAAGGCTGAACAAAAGTCTTCTTTACATAACTAGTAAACACCTCAATCTCTAAAACAAAAGGAGGATTTCAAAAATTAGATCTTTTTCGTAAAAGTATTTTAAATTTGCCAAAAAACCTTATTCACCCCCTCTAAGGTTTTTCACAATTCATGTCCTACATCTTTTTGATAGCTATTGAGCATGCCTCTAATGTGTGTAATTTTGAGCCTACCAAGACATGTTCTTCATAGATTCAGAGATACTTATTTATGTTTTACCTGACATTATGATTATGAGCCTTACATTATAACATGCATTGTATTACTAATTTAATCATGGGAATTGATATTGTGTTTGGGCTTGGATAATGGCTATCTTTTTGTAGGTATTGTTAGGAGAATTTGTGTTGTATTGGTAGGCTGTTTTGTGGCATACTGAGGTGATGATTGAGTTGAGTGGGTATTGTAATTATGAGAAGGTTGAGGGTTGTGTTTATTGTGTAGTAAGGAGCGATCTTGAGGGTGTTCTATCTTCCTTTCTTTATCCTACCTTTGTCTATCATTATATCTTCATCATGTCTAGGAGACCTAAGGGAATGGGCCAAGAGAGCTATAGCTTCATCTTCTTTTGCATAATCATTTGAGCCCCTACCTATCCAACCTACCTAATTCTTTGATCCTACATGTCAAACATGGTACCAAAGTCACCAACAAAACAAAATCCTAGTGGAAAAGATATATAAGCCTTCATTTGATAATTCATTGCAGTTTTTCACTATGTTTAGGAGACTGGGTTGGGAGCCTATCATAAGACTTGGGGGAGCTTATTGTACAGTGAGGGTAAGAGAGTTTTATACTAACATGCAGGATAAGAAGAAACCTGACCCCCAGGTTATTTCTACTATAGTCAAGTGGGTACCTATTGAGTTCGATAGGCTAGACTAGCAAGGATCTTGGGTGTACCTAATGATGGTCCATGGATAGCTGTGGACTGTAATAATCAAAAGATTCTTTCTGATCTTACTTGGGACGTGAGTGTTGTTGGGACTACTTTGCAGATGTGGAGAAAGGGACAAATAGGCTAGTATTGCTACTACTCTAATGATCTTGAGGCTCAGTTACGTGACCTAGCTACATTTTCTCTTTTAATGTTTATCCTAAGGCTAGTGGTTTCAATAAGTCTAGGGTCCTTGATGTTTACATTCTTGAAAAGATGATGAGAAGTGCGCCTCTCCCCCTTTCTCTTGTTATTATTCAGTCTATGCGGGAGATTGTTTACTCTCGCATCTCAGCTAAAGTTCTAAAATTTCCCTTGGTCATTATGAGTATCTTACAAGACATTGGAGCAAGTTTGGATGGAGAGATTAGTGAGCCAACCATTGATCGGGACTTAGTGAACAATCATACTTTGGTTCAGTGCAGCTATACATATGATGAGAGAGAGAAGAAGTGGAAGAAGCCTTATGAGGTCCAGCATCCAGGATAGTAGAACTTCCCCCTGATGAGGATGAGCCAAGGAGTAGCCTAATCGACCTCGCACCCATGCTAGTAGTTTGCGTTCTAGTGCTGATTTTGAGGCACGAGTAGAGGCCCGACTGGAGCAGTTGAGCCTTGGACTTGAGACCCAAACAACTATCCACCTCTACTTGTGAGACTCTATTGCTGACCTCTATCAACGTCAAGATATCCAAGAGTAGAAATTAGAGACTTTGATCCCGCAGTCCACTGGTGCATCAACTAGCAGAACTGTCGGAGATCTTAATGATATTGATGATGATGATGCATCTGAGGACTTTTGATTTGCTCCTTGCTCACTTTTATTTTATTTTTTCTGTTACTTTTCTGTTATTTCTTTTTCTTTAAATTTTAATGACATTTCTTAGTTTTAGTTGTCTTTTCCTTTTTCTAGATTTATGTTTTTTATTTTTTGTTTCTTTTGAGTTAGGCACCCTTCTCTCATGACTTCTTGTAGTGGATTTAAACGTGTTGGAACTAATTCGCAATGGAAGTATTTTCTTTTCTTTATTCTTTCCCTTTATTTATTTTGATCTTCTAGCTTTGCTTTCATTGGTATGTTTTTCGCCACTGAGGACAGTGTCCAATGTAAGTGTGGGGGGATAGTTTAGCATTGAAGATATTTACCATATACTTTTTTGTACATTGTGACATTTTTGTGGCTAAATTTCTTGTAGTTGTTCATTACTTTAGCAAGGTTGTAATTATCTTTCTTACTTGGGCATGAGTTTTTTCATTCACTTGGTGGATTTTTATCAATAAATTGGTTTATTTGATAGGATATTTTAAGACTTGAAAATTTGAGTTAATCTTATTTATGCATTAGTGTTTAGTATTATTTGATTCATCTAGTTTGAATATAAGGGATATGATGCATATGGGGAAAATTGTTGGCTAACTCTTGTATTATGGTTTAAATTTTGCTTAACTTTGAGTTGTAATAAGGAATGTGAGGGAAAAAATATCTTTGAATGAAAAAAAAAAAATTGTAGAGAAACAGTGATTGTGAGTTGAAGATTGAGAAAAATGAGTTGATTGTTGTTTCATCTTTGAAGGTGAGAAAATTGTTTTTTCTTGTTTATGGGGGCCAATAATGATAGTGAAGAGAAATCCACATTCTTGAGGCTATTAATTCCTGAAAGCAAAAGAGAGAAAAAAAAAATGTTGAAAAAATGATGAGTGATTACTAAAAAGGGGCCAATACGGTGTGTGAAGAGAAATCCAGTCACTTGAGGTTATCAATTACGTAAGTCATTGAAAAAATTGAGAAGAATCAAAATTGATTGTTTTTCTTAAATCATGACTTAAGTTGGCAATTTTTGGATTTATAATGCTTGAGTTGGTAGATAGCTTGACTTGTATGATTCATGTTATCGATGTTTTTACTTGAAGGGTGAAATAATTTTCTTAAACTAAAGTATAAACATGATTAATTTGACTTCAAGAGTTTTATGATTCCTTATCAAATACTTTAAGTTACAATTATTTTCAAAGGATTGAATGAATGGCAAGGTTTTATCTAAAGTTTGAAAGGAAGTTATAAGCCTTGTTATGATTCAAATTTTGGAAGAATAAAAGTTCGTGTTTTCTTGATTGTTTTCTTCTTGACTTAAATGCTTTGCTTGAGAATAAGCAAAGGTTCAAGTATGGGGGAATGTGATAGGGGCTAAATTTATCACTATTTTTCTAGTTATTTGAGGCTAAATTGAGATACTTTTGATGTAATAACTAGGCATATTCCTTCCTATTTGATATTTTGCTTGTGGAAAGTGCTTTGGATGAATTTGTGTAGGATTTAAGAGATTTCGAGCAAAAAGTAAAAAATTCCAAAATGTACCGGCGTCAGGTCTGGCTACTGCATCAGGCGCCGGTCTACTTTGGAAAAATAGAGAAAAATAGAACAACGTTCAAGAGCACACTAGAATGCTTCTGGCACCAGGTGGGTCGAAGTGACCCAGTGCCAGGTCTGATCTGCAAGAGGAAAATTTTGTACACAAATTTGGTATCTTCCAAAGGATTTTGTTATTTTCTGAATTCTACTGGGCCAACACTTCTTAAGCCATGAATTTTGGAATCAAGGGAGCATATAAAGACAAGAAAAATAAAAGAGAAAGTAGTGAATCTAAGGATCAAAACTTCCAATCACTCAAGGAATGAGAGATTCATCATTCAAGGAGTATTATTTAAGAAGGTTCCCAACGAGAAAAATGAGGGCTTGTCTATGAGTTTTTTCTTTTACATTTGTTTTCTTTTTCTAGAATAATGATGTAATTAATTTTTCTTTTGTAATTTGATATATTTTTTTTGGATTCATGATTTCTTGAATTAATTCAAACTTTTCAATCAATTAATTATTTATCTTGAGATTTTGTTACTTGTTTTATTACAAAATTGATTGATTGATTCTTGTTATTAGATTGCTTGAAAAATGGGGTTGATATTGACTTCAATTAATTAATTTGATAGTTGTTATCTCTTAACTTACTTGACAAAGGGGTTATTTGTTCAGAACTTAGGTAATCAAAGGTTAGTTGATAATTTCTAGAATATGAATTCATTGACTAATTTCATATTTTAAATAATCTAGAACATAGGGATTTATATAAGGATTGATTTTAATGCATATTGTGGGTAAATTGGTTGAGACAGAATATGTTCACTAATTTAACTAGGAGTTAGTGATTCCATGGATTGCAACTGAAGTGGTTCTATTTTAAATCCTTCATGAGACCAAAATGATAATTGTTTGTCATATTTACTAAATGATTCACTCTTATGTTTTCAAAAGTATTTGTCTAAATTGCATATTATGACAGCCTTGAGTTATATATTTTTCTTTAGTTTTTTTATTATTATCTTATCACTTTTTTTAGTTGGTTAAACAATGAATGAAAAGTAATTAGTGTATACTTGTTCCTTTGAGGATCGATAGTCGTTAATTTTCTATACTATGCTTCCGATGAGTATACTTGCTCATATATATAATTTGGGTTAATATTTTAATTAAAACTTGGTTAAGAGATGGATTTAAATTAATTATTTCTATACACCTAAAATTTATGCATTACCGTGCTAACCAAAAGTGTGTGGCAATTCTAAGCAAAAATCCCATCTTATATGCACAAGATTTATTCAAGTATGAATGGATGGAACCAGGATCTACTGACATATTTATGTTGCAATTCTGAATAGAAAGCATACCTTCGACCATTGCAGAGTTAGCTCGTATTTCTCTGTGATTTAGTGTGAATACTTTAGCTTTCACCCGTGGATTCTAGTTGTTCCCGATATGGACTGCGCGTTACCATGGTTTACTTAGTTTAGTGGTAGAGCAGGATTACCACGAGTGTTGAACTGTAATTTTAGACACTTGTCTCGAAAATGATTGGGGTCCCCACAATTAAAGCACCTTTTGGTGGTATCCTTACGCCATGTATCCTTATGCTAATAGTCTTTTTTCTTGTGTCCTTTCTTTCCACAGTGGTGGCAAATCACTTTGTTCTACTCGGTCCTGATAGGGTTTATCCTCAATTACTTTCCTTTGTTTCTCTCTTGCGGTCCAGCTGGCCTTTTCATGAGGAATCACTTGTCGGGTGGGAAGGTACTCACAACCAATTGACTCTTGTTTTCATTTTCTGTTCTGGCAGCAACGTCTGCAGTAGTAGCATAAGTGGTTGGCAGATACGGGGTTGGGGCCCTTCTTAGCTCTTTCCTTAAGCCCTTGATGAATTGGCGAGTTTGACTTTTCTCTATGTCCACCAACGATGACAATACTTTGATACTTTACTAAACTGCGCCGCATACTATGCCATGAACATGCTACCTTGCTTCAGGTTTTGAAACTCATCTTCTCTTTTCTCAATAACCCATTATGGGATGAACTCTACTCAAAAGACTTCCAAGAAATGGTCCTAACTCCATTCCTGTTTGGTTTGCTCCCAAACTTCTTGAATCTACATCCACCAATCTTAGGCTGGTCCTCGTAAGTAAAATATTGCAACTCTCACCATTCTTTCCTTTGTGCACTGCAAAGTGCGGAAGATGTCTCCTATTTGTTCAATCCATATCTTAACTTTCTATTCTTATTTCACCTCTCCAAAATACAATGCTGGTTAAAACTTGAGGAACCTCTTAAGCGTCTCATTATCGCCTTGTGAGGCCCTACCTTTTGTCAGGTTTTGTAGAATTTCAGTCACCCGACCAAAGGATAGGGCAACAGTGACCTTCTTAGGTGCCTCATTCTCGAGAATGTCATTTTTAGATTCCACTTCTTCAGCTCTTGGTCCTTCATTTTGTTCGCCCAATGACGGGTTTTGGGCAGGGTTGTTGATAGAGGGTTGTGGTCCTCTAGCTATGTCACCCACAAGATGAACTATCGTCTTCGTCGTGGTGGTATGATAGCATTTTATTACACAAAGGGAATTGTTAGTAGGGTTCATGAAAATTTTGTATGGCTAAAAGAAGTGCATGCATAATATAGTGTGTGTAGATAACATTAAAATGCAATAAGTAAATAAGCACAAAAACCATTTTCAATTCATAATTGTCCAACATCAAGTGTGTGGTCATGCATCCCATATATAAACCAAAAAAGTAGTAGTGCTTAAACATCCATGCATACTTAAGCCTATAGCGAGCAATTTCCTAACTATTCAGATTAGCAATTAGGCACATAGATCAGGAATCCAAAAATAGTTGTTTTATACATCACCAAAATATGTTAATTTCCCATTTCTAACTTTCTCCTCGTTAGTAGCCTAGTACTTGTCGGAGTCACTATCAGCGTCCTCCTTAGCCTCGAAGTCCTCATCAACCCTAGTTCTCTTTACGGGCCTACTTTTTTCAGAGTTTTCTTCAACTTCCACCTGTGGTTCCTCGTACTCTATCTCCCTGAGACTATTACTCTTTAATGCTTGGGGTTCCTCAGCCAACTCCGCCTCAGGTTTAGCAGCCACCTCGTCTTCATGCTCAGAAGATAACTCTATGATATCTATCACATCCTCCCCTTCGAACTCCGAAATAGAGGAATCCGAAGAGTTAATGTCTATAACTTCTGCTGGTGGCAGTCTTCAATGATGCTAGTTCATGGTCTTACGGGTAGTCTGTAGCATCATCACCATCCTACAACAATCGTTATTCACTTAGTTCCACAAAGGTTTACCAAAATGAATCACCAAAGTAATCAAGATCAATTTAGACCTAGAACTTCTAATTAGAACTCCAAATCCAAACTCAACTTAAACTCATGCTAATCCCAACATTACGCCTAGTCTATACCAGAATCATTATCTTATCCTAAGTTTTGACTTTAAACCTAGGCTCCGATACCAGTTGTAATACCTGTGAGACCCCAGTCAAAACCAACCTTAAAGTAAGGGGGTTAGGATGCATATCATAATTTATTGCATGTTTACATATATTTTTAAATGATTTTCTATGCTTTGGATTTGAGTTTTATTATCTTAAAGGCTTGTTGGTGAGTATTGAGTGAGAAGGGCAAAATGGAAATTTCTGCTTGAGGTGAAAATAGGAAGATAGCTTGAGGAATGAATAGAAAATATTTTTTTTTTTGAGGGAAAATAAGAACAAGAGTTGTTGTGGTGTAGTGGTTAGAGCTTTGGAAATTAATTCTTGAGGTCTTGGGTTCAAATTCCATTATAGGAGCTTTAGCTTGGTTAAATTTTGTTTTTGCTTGGGAAGTAATAATTTTGGCTTTAAGTGCTTGGAGTAGGGTAGTGATGTTGTCCTAAGAGAGTCATGTTAGGAGTATCTTCATTCTATTCCTTTGCCCTACTCGAATTTCCTAAGAGGAATTCATTTTTCCTTGATCTTTGATTTTCCTTATTTCTCAACTCTTTAGTTTGATCAAGTTGTTCTAGCCATTTTCTTTCTAGAAATTTCAGTAAAGAGCTGTAGCTTTGTAGGGTCGAAATGTCTTAGTAAAAGACTTCTTATGGTCAGAAAATGTGGAAGAGTTGTAGGAGATTCCGAGAGGATAAAACCCTCTAGTGAACTTGCTAAAAATTCACTCTAGCTAGGTTCATCTTCATTTCCAGCTTATTGTGCCTTCAAGGTGTCAAGATTCTTAGCTAACATTCCCTCCCAAATGCTGCCAGAAAAATGGTCTTTTGGATCAGCTTACAACTTGAATTTCTTGGCCATTTTCGGACTGCCCAAAGATGGAGCGAAACCAGGAAAAATTCCTGTACAAAACGCAACTTTGAGAGTCCAAAACCAAGCTGTTTTCTTCCAGAATTTGTTCAGCACCTTAGCCATGTTTTTCCTCCATGAAGAAGGCTGGAAACTAGCCTTGAAAGCCCCTAAAATTCACCTTCAAACCCTCTGTAAGTTGGCTGGAAAATGGCAGCCGAAAAACTATCTAGAAATTTCAGCTCAGCGAAAATTCTGTGCAGTCCACTGTCCAGCTTTGTTTCCTAATTCTCTTCCAGCTGAAACACCATCCTTGTTCTATATAAACTTCCCTTAAACCTCCAGTAATTGAGCTCCATTATTCCCCTTAAGCTTCTGCACGAAATTCAGACATGGCTGCCCAAAAATCTCTCCAACAAATCCCTGCAATCATGCTTGATTGATTATCAAATTTCCAGCCACCATAGCTTAGCAACCTTCCATAATATTGAGGGGACAAAAAACAGGGGAGCCATGCATCCACGGGAAAAAATCAGAGAAAAAAAACCACAAGCCTTAGAGGCCACACGGAAACGTGAAGATCATACATTTGCGCTCCTTAAGCCTTCTAGGTTGAGTAGGAGTGGATTGAACGACTGGAATCGCTTCGCTTTGACCACTCGAAGAAGCTTCCGGTTGAACACCCGCTAGCCTCCTACTTCGCCTTGTTTGCATGAACGCCAAGCCTTTCAGCTCTTGGAATATTCCTCTGCCCAACCTCTAGTCGGTGAACACAATGGTGAAGAGGGACAGTCTCAAATCTCCTTGGTTCTCTTGCTATTGATTAGCAAAGAAACAAGAAGAACTCAAGAGAATAGAAGGAGACGTCTGAGAGAGAGAGGAAGCTGTGTGAGTTTCTTAGCCTTAGGAGATCAGGGTTTTCTTTTTCCCAGAGACTTGTTTATTGGTTAGCCAAAACTAGGTCTCTCATAATCTGATAAACATATCCTCGGGATATCATATTTCAAACACCCGGATGTTATCCTGAGAATCAGTTTGGCCTAACCCTAAACTCTTCTTAACCGTATCTGGGAAAAACCTTAAGGTCCAAGCTATTGGGCCAAAATAATATTTATTATTTCTCTTGGACACAAAAAATCCAAAATAATAAACATTAATTATTTATTTTCTGGGCTTATATAAATAACCCAATAAATAATTAATGAGCCCAAATGAACCATAATAATTAATATTTAATTATTTATTTCTTGGGCCTACATAAATAACCCAATAAATAATTAAACATTAATTATTTCCCTTAGTTTAAGCCCAGGTTAATTTCTTAACTATTCATACTGGACATAGGCCCTGAATAATTAATTAACCAAATAAACTAGATAATTAATTTCTCTCAACTCATATTTTATTTATTTAATTATTTTATTCCAGTCTAATAATAAATTAGACTTCCTGAATAAAATAAAATCAAATAAAATAAAACAGAATCCTCTTGAATTGAGACTAATTCCTCAACCCAAAATTAGTTAGGACTTACGGGCTATTCCGAGGACCAAAAAGACACATCGCCTTGGCTGCTAAAATGACCAAAATACCCCTACTATATAAATAGCCGTATTTTGTATTTTAAATATTTCCTAATATCACCATAAGGAAATATTGACCCCAAGGACAATGCTGCATTAGCAAAGTCTCTGACCTACAAGTGAAATGACTTAAATACCCCTCTACACATCGCCGTACATTTAGAGAGGAAGAAGTGTACTAACACCCCTCTAAATGACATCTACCATCCTTAGGCTTCTAGTCCAATGATCCACGACTTCCTGGAGTGTTTCCGTTTTCCAAGGGAGCTACTCTAAAGCAAACATCCAAGTCATGTTTCCCAGGGCCCTGGACATTTTAGACCATTCAGACAACCACAAGGGGCGATATAGTACACAAATTATCTTGTACAAGTCTGTCTTAACTAACTAGTCACACATACCCAACATGCAAGTATATTGGCCCTACGATAGAACCTCAACTATAGCAAATCAAAGTATATGCTTCCAGCTTTGCCAGACCACCAACTCATACTCAAGTTGTAGTGTACTAGTCCACGCTGTAGGGGTAGTAGTCTAGGTTTCTATCATATAGTACTTTTAGAAACCACTACTACAGGTCTTATCCTACGTATTCGAAATACGCTTATATTATGAAGTGAGTGGACTACTCACTGGCTAAAGGTAAGCCATTCCTCATTTGGAATTCATAACATAATAACCTAAGTATGATGAGGTTCCTAGTCTCATCAATAGGTTAAAAATAAATATTTATGTGTTAAATAACCCGCGATCCATACCTTACTATGAAAGACCACCATTCACATGGATCACTTATTTAAACATAATGGGTCTGTTCTAAACGAAAATTGTGCACAAACAAAAAGTAAATTCACAAATAATTTTTGAAAATAAATTCTTTTATTAAAATATTTGATTTTACATTAGAAACCTAGTCTAAGAGGGCATACAATCCAATAAATATATCATTCAAATAACCAGACTTTTTCTCCACCATTATGCACCTTGTTTTCGGCCACCATAAGCTACCTTGAACCAGCTTTCATCCCACCGAAATTCTGCTCAAAAAAGTCGGCCATGGCAGACTTCCAAAGCTCTCCAATAATCAAGATATTCTAGGATATTTAGTTTCTAAATTTGCTTCCTAAAAATATTCTTCAAGGATTTTAACAACTAGCCTTTCCTTTTCCCTTCCAAATCAGAGAACCATCTTCCTAAACCCTACAAAAAATTCGGCAGCCCTAGTTCTCACAAAATTTCAGCAGTTGCAAATCAAATTCTCTCAAATTCCTTCAACCTTCAAGAACACACACCAAGAACACTTACTTCTTCCTTTCACCTAATACGCCTCCAAACTACTTCAAACCTTCTCTAAATCTCCAGATTCGACCTACTCACTGCCGTGAGTCCACCAATACCATTCTTAACATCAAACTCCACAAACCAACTCGCTAGTTCGGATCAAAACCAGAAAATTCTGTGAAGGTTCAAGAACATTTTCAAGGTAGGTTTGTTCTAACAACTTCATCTTCTCCAATTTTGATCTCTAGTGAAAATATATATGACTAAACATGCTAATGCTCTCTCTCTCTCTCTCTCTTTCTCTCTCTCTCTCTCTCTCTCTCTTTCTCTCTCTCATGGCCGAAACTCTCTTTCTCGGCCGGATGGCTTCTTCTTCCATGGCCATGCTCCCTCCACGTTCCTTGGACGATTTTAAGCATCTAAGAGTTGGGATCCATTCTAAACTCCTTCAAGGTATTCATCAACCAAGTAAGTCCCTTCAATCTTTCTTTTAAACTCTAGATTCATGTCTCTAGGATGATGATAGAAGGTGGATTGTAATAGGATTTGAGTATGTATTGTTGAGATTGAAGCATGAATTTATGTATGATTGTGAAGGAGATGGGATTTATGCATGGAAGGATTATCCTAGCTGATTGTATGATGATTTGAGGTTTGATGCATGTTATCATGTCATAGGTAGTATTTGTGGTGAAGTATGTTAGAGATTATGTCACCTTTGGTGAATAGGATTTATATTCATGTTGGATTATTGAAGCCATGATCATATTTATGCTAGTAGAGGTTAGATCACGTCGTGATAAATTTAGATCTATGCTTGTATGCATGATTTGGATGATTTGATGAATTGAAGGATTGTATATGTTCATGATTGTGAATAGCCATGGAAATATGATCATGACCTAGTTGTCTCGAAGCTAAATTTTATTTCTTCAAATAAAATATTTAATATTATGATTTTTGGCTAGTAATTTCGAAAAAAACCCTAGGAAGGGTAGACTTGGAATATTATATATATATTAAGGATATTTTAGTCAAATAAATAATAGCTCTTACTAAAAATAAAATATATAGATATTATATAAAGTAATGAAACAACTAAAGCCTTTTCTGGAAATAATCATAATTAGTAAAATACTTATTATTGTAAATTTAATTATTATCTTTTAATCAAAGCCTATTAAAACTTATTTATTATTTTTCAAGCAAGACTCATTAGAATTCATTTTTAACTAACTTTGGTTATCAATTATTTTCTAACAACTAAATTATTAATAAATCATTATTTTTCCTAAAAACCACCTAAGACTCTTCACCAAATAAACTCTAAACTTTCTTAGCAATATTTAAACCTTTAACTTATTAGTACTTATTTCCCAAAACAATAATTATTTTAAATATCAAATTACCCTTAGCTTATAAACCTATTTACTTGTTGTTTAGCCTTAAAGCTTGGGACACTAGGATCATGATAGTAGTGAGTGGAGTTAATTTAAAATTGAGGAAGTGGATTGTGGTTTGAGATTGATTGTGGTTTGTTTTTGCCATGCGGGGTTTGGTCAGCTGTTGGAGACTTATTGTGTGAGTGAGGATCAGGTAAGCTCCTGCATAAAACCTAATTGATGAAAAGTGTAAAATTATGGCAAGCCAAATGTAGAGTGCATGGACACTCATTTTTGTAAAGGCAATTGAGGGTTGTCTCTTGTTTATTTCCGATAAATGATTCATTTGAAAATTAATAGGCAGATTTACTCAAACTCAAAACTCTTTCTAAAACTGGTTTTGACAAAGATTTTGGAAACCCTTAATTGCCATGTTCAAGTGGAACTGTGTTTTGTTCATTTTTCCCAAGTGGGATACGTTATGTTGAGTACTCAATAAGGGCGGATTGCTAGGGCTAGTCTTTGACGAGTTAGGGTAAGTCTCTCAGTAGGTAGCCAGCTCTGAGGGGTGAGTCCTTCTCGGATGAGATGTCAGTCTAGTAGGTCGTGCCGGTCTGAGCTAGCAGTTTGTTTTATTTTAGTCAAGTGACTGTGTTTTGCCAGAATGGACACCCGGTTGTTGTTGGGTATAGAGAAGGAGGAGTATCTTGCCCGGTAGGCTGATCACCTACCTGTTGTCAGTTTGCACAAAGTGTCGGTATTTTGACCGGTTATGGGGCCCAACGTGTGGTAACCTATAATCATTTATTTTGAGTGGTTGATTTTATTGATTATGTATGATTGGAAAAGCCAAAACACCACTCTTGCTTTTGACTAATGTTTATTGCTTGCCAGCAATTTTTTTGTAAAGATTTCATACTTTGCATCCACGAACACCCAAAGCACACACGGACTTACTGAGTTTTTTGTCTCATCACCGTTTTACCATGATTTCAGGTCGATGCTGCTGTGGGGATGAGTAGCTAGATTATGCCTGCTTTGGAAGATTTTCTGATGATTTATTTTTGTGTAATGTTTTGTGGAGATAAGAGTGGATAAATTTTTATTATGGATTTGTTTTTGGTATTTTGGGATGTAATAAATATTAAGTTCAAGTATCGTTTATATTCCGCTATTTCATTTGTGTGACCTAGTTATAATGACTCCTTGTCCTTTGGACGGGGTGACATCCCCGGCCATGGTGGGCCTAGGTAGCGGGGTGTTACAATACCTCTACTACTTACGTAGCCCGGATAGGCCGGAGATGTCGCCACGTCTTTTTAGACCAGGGGTCTTTATCATAAAGGAAAAAAAAGAAACCATAGGGTATAAACTAAACATAAACCTCAAAGTGGAAATTGAAATTACTGTCTAAATAAATCCCAATCCAGAGATACAAGGATAAACCTTGCAAACCAAAAGAAATCATTACATAACATAACTAGAGTATTGGTAGTAGAGTATCAAAACCTAATCTATTACAAAAGATCTTCTACACTCGATCCTGATAAATTTTACACTACCCTGCAAATCATGGTTAGAAAGATTTGTGTGATAATATAAATAATCTCAGTAAGTCCGTAGTGTGAGAAAGTGAATGTTATAAAATCAATGGCATGATGCATGAATATGCAATAAATCAAACTGATGTAATTATTAGGAAATTAGGGTTTACACATCTCAATTCATTGCCAAATTTTGGAGAGAAATCAGCAAGTACAATTAAATGTGATATCTAAATAAGAATTTTGTTGGGCAATTATTTTAAGTCAAAATTCCTGGAACGAAAATCCAATTTGACGAAAGTCTTGAATCCATCATCAGCAAACCATATTGCGTATTGATAGGAATCCATCCAAGAAATATGTAAAAGATAAAGAAGAGAGATGGGGATTCAAATTACAATCCATACAGCCTTGGAGGAATTCAAGTTATGGAAGCTTTCAATTGAGGAATCAACCAAGGCAAACATTAAGCCAAGGATGAAAAGGATTGTCAAGAATTAGAGGATCAAGAAAGGACCAAGAAAATTGGTCCTTGGACAACAAGTTGAGTGGAGGGCCAAAGGAATATGAGAAGGGATTGAAGAGGACAAGAAAACTGTATGTGTGACAAACAAAAGCCACTAGCTGGCACCGGTTGTATGCAGCTAACGTACATTGGTTTAGCTCTAGAATGGGAACATTCCATTCTAGCATAGAGGCTACACCAGATGAGCCTGGTGGCTGGTGCCGACTCAAGTTGGGCACTATCTAATTTTTTTTTCAATTTCCTTATTTTGTAATGTTATATTTCCAATTAAATTCCCATGACTTTTGATATGTAATAGGGATATTTTGGACCTGTTAAAGGGTGTAATGGCAAGATTTCATCTCACCTTAGTTAGTTTTAGAGGCCCATATATATAACATTATAACATTTCAAATGTAAGTTGGATATTATTATTGAGATCAAAAGATACTCTCGAGAGATTTCTTTGAGAGTTCTTCCATGAAGGCCAAGACCAATCATAGGATTCCATTCTTTGCCTTTGATTTGTGTCTATAAACTTTTAAGGATAGATCAAACTAACCTATTAAAATAGAATCTTAGTTTCTTGCTAATTTAAGGGTCAAGAGTAGAGATTATCTTTGATCGCCTAGTTCATTTTCTTCAAGTATTCTTGGCTCTTTAGTTGAATTGAGGGTTCTTGGGTATAAATTAGTAGGCTTGATTCTCATTTTTAGAGTTCTAAATTTTTTATTTTAGCTTAAGGTCCTAATATTTGAATTGGGTATCTTACTTCTTCACAAAATTCACTATTTTGAGCTCTTAATTAGGTCTTGCATTTTACCCCAAATTTAGCCACGAAAATTTATTGAGAAATCAGCCCCAAGATCATATCAAATAGTTTTGGTATTAGAGCTAAGGGAAGCTTTGATTCTTATCAGAGCTTGAAGATATCACACAAGGATTCAAACATAGTGAATCCCGTAACTCAAAATTGTGCTACAAAAAGGCCAGATTTTCTTTATATTTCTTGTGTTTTATATGTTAAAATTTTCCCTTGTTGATAGTATAATCATTGGGGATTGCAAATTTCTTGTTGTTTGCTAATTTTGGGGGCTGGAATTGCTTGAAATTGATGCTATATTTTCAGTTCTGAAAATTCTTACAATATGTTTGATATTTAGCTCGAGTGAGCTTTTCACTTGAAATTGTGGCTAAAACTTTGGTGAAAACTTTCTATATTTGATTATCTATCATTTTAAAAGTATTTTAGGGACGTTGACTGTCCATTTAAGATCATCTTAGTTGTTAAATTCTTGCTCTTGCTCATGAATATTGTATTCCTTGAATTTCTAGTGTTACATTGAAATTCTTGTTATGTCTTGTCCATTCATCCATTCCCTAGTTAATTTTGTTGAGTTTCTTGAATTCTCGAATCTACTTGATTGATATAAACTCCTTGAGGCTCATTATTGTGTGTTGATCACCTTCCACCATTAATCATCTAGTTGGTTGTCCTTATAAGAGTTAGTGGACTTGTCAAAGTTTGGATTAATTCCTAAGCAATTGGGGAGACTTTTGTGGGTAGAACTTGTTCAGCACTTGAGTGAATTGAAAAAGGTAAGAGGGTGAGCCTATTGGTATAAAAGTCAAAGAGAGTTAAACATGAGAGTGAGTGCATGCGTGAAAGGAAGTGCTTGTGAGGAAATTACTTCTTCTATATTAACTTTCCAAATAAAATTCCAACAAAATATCCCAAGACTCTTTTGATATTTGAGCTGTCTTTGAAGCTCTCAATGCAAAATGGATGAGATTAGGAGAAATATAACCGAATTGCAAACCAACCAAGGTCAAGTCTCAACCGTTGCACAAAGAAGGCGTTATTGAGAACAAGATAGCCCTAGGATGAGAGAGGAAAGCAATGTCACACCTCCATTATATAAGCAAGGAGAGGTTAGGATGAGCATTTCGAAAGAAGCCATCCACCTACACCATTGAGGGGAGGAAGGTAAGGGCTAAGAGGAAGAAGAGATAGAATGCAAGGTAGACATGATAGATAAAATGTGAGAGGATTTGAGAAAGAGTTTGAAAGAATGGAACATTAAGATGAGGGAGTCCATGAGGAAGATTATGGAGGATAAAACTGGGAAATTAATAATGTGTAAAGCTGAGGGGTAAATTGCTGTGGGTTTGACAACTCAGCATAATTAGGTGAATAGTTAAAATTTTTGTTGACTTCTTCGTTGTTTTGCCAGAGAAGTATTTGTGAAGTATTTTGTAGTATGACTTTAGGTTTTTTCTTAGGTTTATTAACTAGGTATAAATCTGGGTTTTAGAATTTTAGGTTTAGTTCATAGGTTTTGTTTGATTCTTATTGTCTTTAGAGTAGATTTTTTATGAGAATGAAGTGGGATATTTATAGGATTGTTCTTTGATTTGATTTCTTCAGATTTAATGCTATATTTACAACAGATGCTTCGAATTCCTTGTATTTTTTAGAATTCATCGCTTTGTTTGTTTTGTTGGTCTTCCATTGCATTGGAGATCTCGAATTAAAAGATGGACCCTCCTTTGGCCTTTTGCTATTCTAAAAACCCAGTCTTTCTTCCTCTTCTATTTCCTCCTCTTCATTCCATCTGAACGGAAGAGGAATGGAATAAAGAAAGACTCATCGTGAACGGCACTGGAACGAAATTAGTGCTGCCGACCTATATTTAAGGACTCATCGTGCCCGACCTGGTTCCATAAACAGACATCAAGAGTTTAACGGTAAAAGCCATTGCTTTGCGTGGTGAAAGCTACTGTGGAAATAAACAAGACCCAAAGCTGCGGTAGCCATTGATAAACCTCACTTCCCCAAAACCCTCAGCGCTTATTGAGTTTCGAATCATGCTACAGAACAAGACGTTCATGCGAAAAACAAAGCAAAGATCTACGCGAAACTAAGTAAGGAGAACTCACTGGACTCGACCAGAACAGCAGGTCCTGACTTCAGGTGGGTTTCAGAAGATCACTAAATCCTCCACCCTAAACCCCAACACTCCTCTACGCTGACTTCCGCACCAAATTGTAAAACTTCTTTCTTTTTTTTTTTAGGTTTTATTTTCTCCTCTTGATTTTCTCGCCTTTTATGTGCTGGTTTAGTTTTTACTTTCTTCTATTCTTGAGATTTCTGCTATTCGCAGCCGATGAAGGCCTTTGTTTCTTTTTAAAGTATATAACTCGTATAGCCACGAATGGTATTTTGCGTTAATAAAATTCAATCAACCTAATTATCGGCTTCATTGTCATTTCTCTGGCCGGGAAAATGAAATCATTTAGGATTTGGAAATTAGCTTCCAGAGCCATAGATAAGGCTTTACAAGTTTGGAGATGATCTGCTTTGGATTTTTTTTCCCCTCTGTAATGACTATCGAATTGCACCCCAGAGAAAAAAAATGCACACATAACCAGTTTTTCTCTTATTTTTTCTTCCTTCTCTTTCACTACTGAATAAGTAGAGGAATTTCCTGTTACATAATGTATATCTTCGTTCTTCATTTCGACAAAAATCTTACATGGCATTGCCTGCAGGAATCACACAAGGCGACAAATTAGTCAATTGGTGAAGGAGACTTCTGCCAAGCTTAAGCAAGTTAGCGAAGCTGACCACTATTCTAAAGTTAGTGTAAGTTCAACCGCATCTCCATTCTCTATTTTATTATTTTTTTATTAAAAAAACCTTTCTGATGACTTCTTTTGTCTTGCCCTTAAGTTATCAATCAGCAGTCAATGAATAAGCGAGAAGTTAGGACTATTAGGAGGATGTTGTATTGATACTAGTGTGTGTTGCTCAGGGGAGCCCCAAAAGCTTAGTCATCTTAATATCTTTTTGGTATATAATGACCAGAATGCTGTTTCAGTATAACAAAAGATAGCAATATTTTGTTATTGCTATCAGGATCACTAATAGTGTCGATGGATGTAGAGGTGAAGAATGCCAATTCTGGTCTGGATTTGATGCACTGTATGATCAATACTGTGAGTGTATGCTGTTCTTTGACCGTTTGAGTGCTTAGCAGCTGCATGAAGTTGGTAATCGCATTCACAATCGAATCATCTTGATTCTTTGCTAATCCTTTTTGAGAATTTATTGCTTGGTAATTCATGGTTCTGTTTGCAAAGTATATGTCTTTGCTTCAGAATCATATGTATTCTTTACCATATCTATTTATGGGATTTTGCAGGGTGATTTTAGTTTTTTGGCCCTTTTTGGTAGTTTTATACCTGAGTGTTTTCATGCATGGGACAAAAATAAATTAATGTTCAAGATGACTGCTGTTGTTGTATGGATTTCGTGGGTAATGGGAGTTGCCCAATCTTTGGAAGATTTTGAATTTGTTTCACTAAAAGTTAGGCCCTGAAGTTTATTACATGGATTCTGACCCAAATATTTTTACAAATTGTTAAGTGTAATTCACTTTGATCCTACTTAGTAAAACTTCTGAATGGTAGAAAAAACTTCTTTTGTACTATATATGAATTCTTTGAATAGGTCTATTGGTTGTAGTTATTGTTAAATTATTTGAAACTGCAGTTTAAATTCCAAAATTTGTTTGAAGGCAACATGAGATGTGAATTATAGTGAACTATCAAAAACACCTCAGAGGATTAGGGGCTAAGTAATGAATGCAAAATGCTTCTTTGCATATATATTCATGCCTGGACTATCGTCCAATATTCCATATCTCTGGTGTTTCCCTGGATATAATTTCATATGGTTGCATGTGAAGCTCAAACTCTGTTTAAGTAAAGATCCTGGACAAAGAAACTAAGAGGGAGTGGAGGAAATATAATTGTTGAAAATAGAGCAATGGACTGCTGTGCCTGTGATTTCAAAATTATTGCAGCTAGATTTTGAAAACTGAAACATAATTTTTTGAAAAAAAAAAAAATGGAAGTGGTTTTCCTCTTTGCTTCTCTTCTTATCATCAAAAGGCCAATTTGGAATCTGATGTGTCTGTTGAGGGAGGAGACCAAATGACTACAAAGAAGACTTGCAGGGAATTGGAGCCAGAGGCAGCATTTTTTCACCACGAGACTGAAGAGGAACAACCTAAGTATGCAGCACTTGAATCCATGGAAATGGAAGAGGATGAGAACTCATTAGTTTTTCATGCTAAAGAATGCCACTCAGTAAGAGAAGTGTTTGAATAGCACTCAGTTATTGCTCCATCTCTGGATACGAATGATTTTGAAGCCATGGCAGCAGCAGAATATGAAGAAAAATGCCCAGATTTAACTCCAGGTATGATAGTTTTCATGTATAAAGTCTTTATTTTGTATGTAAAAATTATTATGTGTTTTTGAATAATTTACCTATACATGTAGCCCTTGACGATGCTCATCAAGTTATTGCCAATGAAACTGATGCTGAGGTCTCAATTGGCACTTAGATTCCTGATTTGGATGCAACATATGATATTCATCAAACTCAAGACATTATTTTTTCATATGAATACAACCCTAAATATCCATCCACAACCTCTGCCAGTTTCCATCTTGATGATAACAAAGGTAAAGAAATGACTCCATAAGGGCTAATTTGTGAAGGAGAGTATTATAAGTATTATGTGGTTTAGTCCAAGTGTTTTTCAGTAAATTGAAATGGCTTTTATTAGGAGCACGACATGACTGGGGAATACGTCCATTCTAGCAGTGATTATTCACAAAAGTTTCAAAGTCGAGGACGTACTCCTTAATTAGCCCTCTTCAAGATTTTCTTTGGAGAAGATTTAGAAGGAAACTATCCATGATCATAACCCCGCATTTCACAAGTCACCAACAGTATGCTATAAAGCATTTTGTACACAATTCCTTTACCTAGATATGGATGGTATTTGGTTTTCATAGGAATTTATTTACTTCAACTCTTATTAATTTTTAAGAAGTTTTTTTACTCTACCATATTGAGTTAGTTGATTGGCATGGAAAACTATTTTTTTAACTGTAATGTCAGTTAAGAGTAATAGGAACCTTTTGTTCCATTCTATTTGCTTTACATTTCAATTGAATTATAGTTGTCATATGGTTCTTACCCAAAAACTGAAGCAAACATTGGGGTTAGAAAGGTCAAGGAGCTGAGTTTTTGTGAAGCTGTCTGAAAAGAAAATAGAAACAAAATCCAAAATCATTTAATCAATGAAAAGTCTGAGTTGGATAAGCAATAGCATTAGGCAGGTTTTAGAAATCTATGAAAAGATAAGACGAGACCGCAGACTTACTGAAAAAAGACCCAAAAAACCCAAAAAGGCTTGAAGAAATAGGAACAAAATGCAAAAGCAACTTCAAAACATGTAGCTGACCTCTTGTAGCATTATAGAAGAATACACCATAGCTAATGGCACTTCCAAAAAGTGAGGTATAAGGAAGTGCCAAAATATCACTTGATGAGAGCTCCTTAAAACTCTCACTGAGTGTAGGATTATAATTGAGAATTGCAATAGCTAGAAGTGGGAGACCGTCAATAACCATGTGCTGCAGTGGAAACACATCACTTTCAGCCTCTAAACAGGGGGGGGGGGGACACCATTCCTTTTTTCAATACATATTCATTAAAGCATTTGTACTTGAGTATGTGAAGAAAAGAACAAGTGATCATCACTATTGTTAAGGGTTCAACTGAGCATCATTTGTACGCCTTAAAGATCAATGTGCACAATTTGAGATTGATTTGGTTGCGACTAGCATTTTCTAATGAGGCAAATCTTCCATACAATGGAACTAGTAAGAACCGTTTGGCAATCCAATTTCAAGATGCCTATGCACACGACTCCAAGCACCTAACATGGAGAAGCTAAACTTTACCTGTTTAAAAATCAATATGGCATTCTTATTTCCTTAAATAACATATGTAGCTCTTTTTAACGTAGCCTTTTTTAACATTTTTCTAAGCCAATATTTTTAATTTTTTTAGATATGTTACAGTGTCCATATCTGTATTTGTGAAAGTGTAATTATGGTGCATTATACTTTGAGGTACCTTTAGGACTTTGCTTTCTCTTTTCTTGAAAAGTTGATAAAATAATTTATTTTATTAGCAAAGAGTCTTGGTTGTGTTTATTGTGAATTATAAAAGCAACTCAGACCATGCAGGGGTGCTAAAAGTTTGGCATCTCCCTATACCTTGAGAACTACTCAGATCAAAGTGTTTATTATCTTCCTACTAGCTATTATAATTATACAATCAAAACAATTTATTACCAATTCCATTTATACAATAAAAAATTACATAAAAAATAAACTAATTTTTTCATAGCAAATATACAAAATAAATTCATAAATAAAAATAAATAAAAATTTTAAAACTTCGAACCGTGCAATGCACGGGCATCCAAACTAGTTGGGATTAGAGTGAGAAGGTGAGATAAAAATGAGGGAGATAGAGTGTTGAGGCATATCAAAATAAATGTACCCCCTTTCTAAGGTAAAAATGACCTGGAGCTTTATTTTGAATGGGAAAGGAGGATAGAGATTTTGTTTGAGTGCTATGAATATAGTGACTGAACCAAGGTTAAATTAGCCATTTCAAGTTTCCTTGAGTATGCTTTAGGGTGGTGAGACCAAATAGCATTCTAAAGAAAGATAATAAGGGATCAATCGGTTGCCACTTAGGAATTGTTGAGGAATTTGATGAGAGGGAGGTTGAAGGTTAAGATGGCAAAAATGAATCAAAGAAGCATGTAACACACAGTAGCGGAAGCAACAAAACTATACCTTTGAGTTGTTTAGGCTTTGAAAAATTTGTTCCAATGATTTCTGCAACGCCCCTGGTTATTCTTGGTATGCTTGGTTCTGGATCACATCCTTGTAAACATCGGCTTTGTCTCATTGACGCAAAGCTTTTGAGCTTCTGGAATATGGCCCTTTCACTTTTCCTTCAGCTGGTGAAAGCTTTTTTATCAGTTTCAAGAAAAATGGTCTTGGTTATATTTCATTCAATCCTAGAAAGAGACCAAGAGAGTGAAACAAAAACATTATGCTTTTTGTTATCCTCTCACGCCAAACAATACGGGATCCATCTCGTGTTATTTTTTTTTATTTATCTTATTTTACCCTTGGTCTCATTCATTGGGCCAGATAAAATTATTTACTCTTGGGCTTGAACACATATAAATAATAAGCCTCAATTATTTATTTTTTCGACTTTATAAAACAGGCCAATAAATAATTAACAAGTCCAAATAATCCAATATAAAATACTAGGCCTTTTATCTAGTTTATACTTAGGTTAATTTTCTAATTATCCAATTTGGGCATTGGGCCCTGAATAATTAATTAACCAATTAAACTAAATAAAATATATACTCTCTCCTGGGCCTTTTATTTTATTTTAGTCCAATAATAAATTAGACTACTTAAATAAAATAAAATAAAACCCATAATTATCAATACTAATTCCTTAACCCATATCTGTTAGGACTGAAGGGCTATTCCAGGGACCAAAAGACACATCACCTTGGTTACTAAAATGACCAAAATGTCCCTACTATATAAATAGCTGTATTTTGCATTTTAAATATTTTCTAATATTATCATAAGAAAATATTGACCTCAAGGATAATGCTGTGTTAGCAAAGTCTCCGACCTATAGGTGTAATGACTAAAACACCCCTCTACGCATCGCCGTACATTTAGAGAGGAGGGGTGTACTAACACCTCTCTAAAAGACATCTACCATCCTTAGACCTCTAGTCAAATGATTCATGACTCCTAAAATATTTCCACTTTCTAAGGGAGCTACCCTAAAGCAAACATCCAAGTCATGTTCCCCAGGGTTCTAGATATTTAGATCATTTGAACAATCACAAGAGGCCATATAGCACAGAAGTTATTTTGTACAAGTCTGTCTTAACTAACTAGTCACTTATACCCAACATACAAGTATATCAGATCTACGAAAGAACCTCAACTACAGTATATCAAAATATCTGCTTCCAGCTTCGTCAGACTACCAACTTATACTCAAGTGGTAGAGTATTAGTCCACGCTATAGCAGTAATAGTCTAGGTTTTTTCTAAATAGTACTTTTAGAAACCATTATTACAGGTGTTATTCTACGTATTGAAAATACACTCATGCTTTGAATTGAGTGGACTACTCATTGGCTAAAGGTAAACCATTCCCCATTTGGAATTCATAACACAATAACCTATACATGATGAGATTCCCATTCTCATCAATCGATTAAAAACAAACGTTTATGTATTAAGTAACCCGTAATTTATACTTTACTATGAAAGACAACCATTCATCTAGATCACTTACTTAAACAGAATGGGTCATTTCCAAACATAAATCATGTACAAATAAAATGTAAATTTACAAACAAATTTTGAGAATAAATTCTTTTATTAATAAATTCGATAATTACATCAGAAACCTAGCCTAGAGGGCATACATTTCAACAATATCCCACTTGCACTCTAAGACTAAGAAAGTCCGTAGGTGCCCACTCGTATAGCGTCTAAGTTTCTCTTGAAGACTCTCTCAACCAAAGGCTTGGTGAAGGGATCTTGTAACACCCCACGACTACGTACCCTAAAAGGGCGGGGATGTCGCCCCGTCCCGTAGGACAAGGGGTCTTTAGAACAAGGTATAAAATATAAAGGCAATCTCCAAAAGGATCAACTTAGATAAATAAAGAAATATTCTTATTACATCAGGCTCAACTTGGAGCAAAACGGAATAAAACAAAATATTGTTTAGAAGCATAAGCAATAAATGTCTCTTAGAACGGATAGAGTAAATAGCAAAAGCTCCAACTATTACATGCCCCGCTGACTTAGCACAATCTATCTCCTGAAAATATGGTGTAAAACAGTGTGAGAATAAATCTCAGTAAGTCCTGTGTGTGCACATGGTGTTTTTAAAAAGTTCGTGTATGCAAAGTGTAAAACATTTGTAAAAATAATTTGGCAAGTTATAAACAATCTCTTTTCGCAAGGAGTGGGTTTTCCTCATTGTCACACTTTGTACAAAATAAATCCTCCACTCGGATAAAAGTCATGTCACCACACGTTGGGCTCCATGAGAACAAATTGGCCAAGGCACCACACTTTGTGCACCTTGTCCGGACCAGATTACCACACGTTGGGCGTTCTGATCAAGGTGAGTGTACAGCCCACCGGGTGAGATACTCCTCCATCTCTACACCCAACAAAACCATCCGGGTGTCCATGCCGGGAATATAAATAATACCTTTAAGGTATAATGCTAGCTCGGACTGGCCTGACCAACCAACACTGTCGCCTTTTCAAGCAGAGTTCATCTTCTGGAGGTGGCCTCCTACCATAAGACTTACAGCGCCCTCCAAGACTAGTATTGTTAGCCTACCCTTATTGAGTACTCAACGAACATATCCATCAATTCTTGATTCAAAATATTTCCAAACCTTGGCTTTGTAAAACATGGTTTTCTTTAAAAGAGATTTCTAAAAATTTAAGGAAAAGAATAGTTTTCTTGCTAAAAACCGTTAGTTTGACAAAACCGTTTAAAGAATAAATATCCACGTTTACAACCCAAGCAAACAGAGTTTAACAATAGCTTTACAAAGCTTCACAACATGGACTTGCCATCACAACATTTAACAAAAGAGTTTATAGAAGGACTTACCATCACAACATTTAATAAAAGAGTTTATGCAAGGACTTACTTGATATGCCTCAGATAAATGCGATAAAAATCACCGCTGGCTTTCCTCAATCATCCTCCTGATCTAAACCATATAATATCATGATCAGGGTCTCAATTAATTCAAACATGCTCTAATCCCATTTATTTCCATAACAATTCGCAATCTCCTATTTAATTCCAAGTAAACTATTCAATCCCCAAAGATCAAATACTACGACCACATGTTTATCTCGCTAATAAACACCATTAAACTTTACTTTCGACATCAAGGGAGGGTATTCCCTTACCTTGCAACTACCGGGTAATGAGGTCTCGATGCTCCTATGGTGATTGTCCCGAGTTCGCTTGAGAAGAAGAGAGAAGCTACCTATTTTTCTTCACTTGTCTGAGCATTAAGGAAGAAGAGGAAATCAGCCTCTATAGGGCGTGATTTAAGGGGAGAAGAAAGAGAAAAGAATCATTAGAGAAAACGGCATCAAGAGGTTGAAAGGATTGGTGCTTACCTTAAGGTGTCTGCGATTTTTGCTTGGAACAACTCTTGTATTTTCGAAAATTTGCAGAGAGAAGTTGCTGAAATTTTCGTGTAGAATGGAGAGGGTAAACGGTAGTTATGATTTAAAGTTGGAGAAGATTGGTTTAGGGTTAGATGGTGATGTTTAGATAGACTCCTAATGGCTTTAGGTTTCTTGGACAGTAAAGGCGAAATTTCCTGCTTGCGCGCGTCTCCTTGCTGCCGATTTTAGGGGAGTTTTATGGAGGAAAAAATTCTGCAATTTGCTCCTCTAAGCTTGCCAAAACACTGCTCAAAGGAAAGGCTGAATGTGTTCAGAATTTTGGGCCAAACAAGGAAGAGTTTGAGTGAGTTTTGATGACTGAAAATCCTGTGCAAGTGCTGTGAAAATCGCTGAACAAGAGGAGAATAAAATCTGGATTGTTCAAGCTGCAATTCTGCCGAAATTTCCAGGGAAAAGGTGAGGGTATTGGGCACTGATATTGGCTTAATCAACAAGGAGTTTTGGTAGGTTTTGGAGTGCAAAATTTCGTGGGTTTTGGAGTGCACAGCTGGACGAAAATTCTATGCAAGCTGGCCGAATTTTTCTGGTTTCCAAGCTGCCGAAAATCAGTAATTTTTGGTGATAGAAATTCTGGTTTTGTGCAGCTAAGGTAGTTGAATTATTAAGGAGTGTTCTAGGTGTTTTGAGCTAGGATTTTCAGAGTTGGATTGTAACTAAAGGAGCTG
Organism: Voacanga thouarsii; assembly: GCA_026120185.1. Classification (NCBI taxonomy): domain Eukaryota; kingdom Viridiplantae; phylum Streptophyta; class Magnoliopsida; order Gentianales; family Apocynaceae; genus Voacanga; species Voacanga thouarsii. The sequence goes on along the minus strand of JANUWF010002059.1, from coordinate 1,303,971 downwards.
GAATTTCGGACAGCTTATGTAGATACAAAGCTGCCGAAATTCAGCTAGGAAAAGGAAGAAATCCTAGTTGAATTTGGATTGAAATAAAATCTGGTTTTATCAAGGATTTGGATAGGATTTCCTCTAGTCCTAGAAGAGTTTGGATTAAGCTATAAGTCCTCCAAGAAGTGGCGGCACTTGCTGGAATTTTTTTCTAGATTTTTAGCTAACATTCTAGGATTAAAATCAACAAGATTTCCTACTAGGAAAAGGATTCATTAATTCCACCTATCCATGGCAATATCTATCTAACTAAAATCAAGCTAATATTTTAATTACTAGCTAGGGTTTTTTCGAAAATCCTAAGGAACACAAGCTAAAAATTAAAGGTGAACTTTATTCATATCCAAGTCCTTGAATTTAGGAAATAAATATAGAGACTTATTTCCTTGGAGTAAAAATACTAAAATTTCTCTAGGATAGCTAGATTCTTTTTCGGCCAAGATAAGAAATGGTCTAAAGAAAAGAATTTCAAGAAGAGAAACTTACTTCACAAAAGGTAGGATTCGAACTCGGGTCACCAAAGGAAATCACCAACCTCCCCGCTATTCCAAAACAACTCCAATACTAATTTTTCTACAAGAAGTTCTTACCACCCTAATACTCATCCTTCCAAATCTTCAACCAAACCTCCCTTAACCAAATCTTTAACAACACAACTATTTCACGTCAATTAATTCAAATGCAAGAGTAACGGAAAAATTCACATGCATCCATGCAAATAAAATTATTCTAGCTACCACATAAAATGCAAGATGCTATGCAATGCATGACTTTTCCCCATAGTTAAAGGTGGTTTTGGGCGGGGTATTACAGATCTGCCGGGTTGTTCTCCGAGGCTATCTGTTCCACCACGATTTTCTATCTCTAGATGAAATTCCGGATCAGGTGGTGCTTCCTCTTGATGTGCTTCCCTTTCTTATGGTTTTTGGGTTTTTTTGGTTTGCGAAACTGCTCTAGAGTTGTCGCAATACACCATAATTGGCCTATCTATGTGTGGTACAACTCCAACTTCTGAAAGGAACTTCCGAAGCTAGACTGCTTCCTTGGATGCCTTCGAAGCTGTCACATACTCAGCTTCCATGGTTGAGTCAGCAATGCAAGATTGCTTGATACTTCTTTATGAAACAGCTTCTCCAGATAAGGTGAAGACATATCTACTAGTCAATTTTTTCTCATCCTTATCTGTTTGGAAGTTTGAGTCTGTGTATCTAGCAAGAACCAAGTCGTCAGCCCTGTAAACCAGCGTATAATCTTTCGTACCATTGAGATACTTGAGAATATGCTTTACAGCTTGCTAATGAACCTCCCCAAGGTTTGACTGATATTTGCTAACTACGCCTACGGCAAAGCAGATATCTAAACTAGTGCACAACATGGCATACATGAGACTTCCTACAGCCGAAGTGTAGGGAATCTTACTCATCCTATCTTTTTCCTCTTGAGACTTGGGATAGTCCTTAGAACAAAAAGAAAACCCTTGTCTATAAGAGATTAGAGCACTATTGCATGAGTCCATGCTAAACATGGCCAGCATCTTGTCAATGTATGTCATTTAGGATAATCCTAACATTCTCTGCTTCCTACTTCTAAGAAGCTTAATCCCAAGAATGTAACTGGCTTCTCCTAAGTCCTTCATACTAATTGGCTAGATAGCCAAACCTTAGTAAATGACAATGTTCCTACATCATTCCCAATGAGTAGAATGTCATCTACATATAGGACAAGAAAAACTATATTTATGCCTTCCAATTTCCTGTACACGCATGGTTCATCCTCATTTTAAATGAAATTGTAAGACTTTACAGTCTTGTTAGAATGAATATTCCATGTTCTAGATGCCTGCTTAAGTTTATAAATGGACTTCTTAAGCTTGCAAACCGTATGTTCATGCCCTTTAGCAATAAAACCTTCTGGTTAGGACATATAGATGTCTTCGTTAAGATGACCATTATGAAATGCCATCTTGACATCTATTTGCCATATCTCGTAGTCGAAATAACATGCAATGTCAAGGACAATACAGATGGACTTAAGCATGGCTACTGGGAAAAAGGTTTCCTCATAATCGATTCCCTTTTTTTTAGTATACCCTTTCGTCACAAGCCTAGATTTGAAGGTTTCCACCTTCCTATATGCTCCCCTCTTCCTCTTGTATAGACACTTACACCCAATGGGTTTTATCCTTTCAGGTGAAGCTACAAGATTCCAAACCTGATTGAAGTACATAGACTCAACTCGGCTTTTATTGCTTCATGCCATAGATTTGTATCGGTATCAGCAATAGCCTCCTCGTATCTAGTGGGATGTAGTTTTTTATGGTCAGAGACCAACTCGAAAGCCTCCCCTATCCATCTTTCTAGAACACTAGATACCCTCCCACTACGATGAAGCTCCGTCTATACATGTTCTTGTGGTTGTGCCTCTTCTTGTTCCATAAACGGGTCTGATGAAGTTGATACCGAAGATAACTTCTTTTTGAGTTCCAACCTTATTGAACCTTTAGTAGAAGTACTTTGATCAGCCTCCAAGTATCTAGTATTAGTACTTACCAGTACTTTTTGCTCCTTATGATGATAAAAGTAACCTCATTTTGTCCCTAACAAAGTAGCATAATTCTGATCTTAGTTCTAACTTGCCTCCCTTAATCAGTACGTAAATTGGATAGCCCTATATCCTGAGATGATTTAGACTTGGCTTACAACCAGTCCACATCTCATAGGGCATCCTAGGTACAGACTTGGAAGGTATCAAGTTCAGAATGTATGCCCCTGTTTCCAAAGCATATCCCCAAAAAGAGACCGGAAGAGTAGTATGAGACATCATACTTCAGATCATTCCTATCAATGTCATGTTCATTCTCTCAGCTACTCCATTCTGCTGGGGTGTACCCGGTGCAGAGAGCTAGGATACTATCTCATTATGTACTATGTAATCCTTGAAGTTACCAAGAAGGTACTCTCTACCACGATCCGATCGTAAGGTTTTGATCAGTTTACTTGTCCAACACTTTACTTCAGCCTTAAACTCTTTGAACTTGTCAAAAGAGTCAGACTTGCGCCTGATCAAGTAGACATATCCAAACCTTGTACAATCATCCGTGAGAGTGATGAAGTACTCAAAAGCCCTCTAGCTTGAGTAGACAAAGGACCACACACATCAGTATGAACAAGGCCCAATATCTCCTTGGCTATATCAGCCTTTTGGGTGAACGACCTTTTGGTCATTTTTCCCATAAGGCAGGATTCACACTGAGGCCAACTTTCCAATCTTAATGAGCATAATGGCCTATCATGGATTAATCTCTAAATCCTAGTTGAGTTAATATGACCCATCCTTAGATGCCAAAAATATAAGTCATTAACATTGGTCTTTCTCTTTTTATTTAAAGGTTCAGATTGAGCTTTATTTATTTGATTGTTTGTAAGATTTAAAAATAATAAGTTTCCATACATGTGCCTTGTACATAAAACTTCTCCATTTCTACTGATAGTAATACCAGAATGGAAAGAAATAGAATATTCATGATTTATTAGCTTTGCAACTGAAATTAAATTCTGTCTAAAATCGGGTACATATAAAATATCCTTCAAAATAACTACTTTATTACAATAAAAAATAAGATCCAGCTCTCCCACTGCAAGGGCCCATACTTGTGCTTCATTTCCTACTCGTAGTCTATGCTCGCCTTTTTGGAGTCTTCTTATCTTCCTAAATCCCTGTAAGGGGTTATAGATATGATCAGTGGCTCCAGAATCAACAATCTAAGTGGAAGTTGATCCAACCACTGAAACTAACTCTAGATAGAGAACAATACCTATAGGGTTTTTCTTGGCCCGAAGTTCTAGACACTTCTTTTTTCAGTGTTCCTTCTACTTGCACTTGAAGCACTCGCCATTGGGCTTGTTAGGCTAGTTCTTGGGCTGAGCCGATGCATTTCCCTTCTTCTTCTTGAACTTCCTGGGCTTTGGCCCAATTATGTAAGAAGAAGTCCTAGCAATCATAGCCTTAGACTATAGCTTCATGACCTTCTCTATCACATGGAGCTCTTTTATTAACTTGGTTAAACTCATGTTTAACTTGTTCATGTTATAATTTAACTTAAATTAAGTAAAAGAGCCTGAAAAAGATTCGAGAACCATGTCCACTTGGCTCTGAAGGTCAATTACAGCCCCTAAGACTTTTGCTTCCTTGAAAGCAGCAATCATCTTGAGCATATGCTCTCTGACTGATACTCCCTCAGTCATCTTAGTATTGATGATAGTCCTAAGAGCCTCCTGCCTTGTGGGCCGACTCTTATCAGTGAACATTGTGGCTAGTTATTGGCTAATGTCGTATGCAATGGCCATGTGCTCGTGTTTAGACTGGAGCACATTAGACATGGAGGCCAACATTTAGCAATGAGCCATCTCATCGGCTTTTTGCCATACTTTCTCAGCCTCTAACTCTTCAGTGGTAGAACCCTTCCTGATAACAGGGCATGTGTCGTAGAGGACATACTTATACTCCTCAGCAGTGAGTATTATGTCCAAGTTCCTTTTCCAATCCACATAATTTGGATCCATTAGCTTATTCTCATGGAGAATAACGGCCAAAGGACTAAAATAACCTGCACCAACCATTTCTGAAAAATAAAAAATAAAAGAAAACTCAATTTGTGAAAAACAAAATAATTTATGACTTTATCCTTAAATTAAATCCGATAATAGTTAACCCTATTACTGTTATCTTTAATATGATTAATTTGGCTCTTAGGAAAACTGACATAGCTTCTTGGGAAGATTAACAGTTTCTTAAGCTAAGTGTATTAACCACCACAAATTAATTTCCCTTCTAGGTAATGATCTAGAAGATAACTCGATTGTGGGATGACCATTTTTTCATATTTCCTATGGACATTTCTCACACTATAACCTCTAACGTGGGCTGACCGATCATAGCACTTGTCCCAGGTTATTAATTATATTAATCCATTAGTTCTAGATCCTTGTGGTATCCCCATCCTATATGGGTTCACTCCCAGGGTAATGCGAGGGGACCCATGATCTCTAATGAGGATCATGATGGAAGCCGTGGGGCTGTTGGAACCCCTCTCCCACTTAGTATTTTAAAATAAGAGTTTTCTTGGAAATATCATTTGAAAATTTCAATTAAGTTTTCTTTTAACTAAAAAATGAAATATCTAAACCCATAAAAATTTCTATGTCAAGGTTTATACCCTTTGAGAAATTTTTTATGAATTAATTTTATTTAAGTTACTAAACTTAATAATTCCAACAATTTTCAATAAAAATTTCGAGAGATTTTGATCTCAGGTTTAATTTGACAAAAATAATTTTTCTTGTTAAAAATAAATCAAAATGGTTTTCTATTTTAATTCACAAAAATATCTAAATCCAAAATATTTTCTATGTCAAGGATAAAATCCTTTGAGAAAATAACCAGGAATTAATTTTTGTTTGATTGAAATTAACCATTTAATTTAAGAAAAATGTTTTTCTTTGTCAAAATTTCCCAAAGACTTTGGTCTTTGAGAAAATGCACACAAAGGGTACATAAAGAAATAAGCATGCTAGAAAACTGTAAACGTTTTCATGTTTTTCTATTCCTTTAACCTAAGTATCCAAATAATAGAATTAAACACATTAATTAATTAATGGTATTGTTTAATCCAAAATTTCCTTTACTATTATTTTTCATGCAAAATATTCAAAGAATATTAACTATTGCAATAAAGATAACTTCTCCTGGTATAGGACCAAAGACAAAAAAAATATTAAATTTATTGATGGTCCAGTGCACCCATTACACTGGATCATGGCCCATGGGAAAACCCCATGGACTGCGATCCGGGCGGGGTGAGAAAGGGAGAAATAGAGATTAAGAGGGTGAGAAAGGGAGGAGAAAATGGGTGAGTGAATGGGAGAGAGGGGGAGAAGATATATATATATATATATATATATATATATATATATATATATAAAGAGAATGAAGAGAGAGAGAGAGAGAAAGAAATGGGGGGGGGGGAGAGAGAGAGAGAGAGAAAACAAGAGAGAAAAAATGGGGAGAGAGAGATAGAGTGTGTAAGAGATGGAGAGAGAGAAAAAGAAAAAGAGAGATATATGGAGAGAAAGAGAACTAAAACAAAGGGAAAGAGAGATAAAAGGAGGGGAAAAAAAGAAGAGGAAGAATGAGAAAAATGGAGAAAGAGAGATCAAGAATGTGAGAAAGGCAGGAGAAAATGGGTGAGAGAATGGGAGAGAGGGGGAGAAGGGTAAAAGAGAAAGAGAGAGAGAGACAGAGAGAGAGAGAGAAAATGAGAGAGAAAAAATGTGAAGAGGGAGAGAGAGATAGTGTGTAAGACATGGAGAGAGAGAAAAAGAAAAGAAAAGAAAAAGAGAGATATATGGAGAGAAAGAATACTAAAATGAAGGGGAAGTGAGATAAAAGGAGGAAAAGAAAAAGATGAAGAGGAATAATGAGAAGAATGGAGGAGAAAATGGGTAAGAGAATGGGAGAAAGGAGGAGAAGGGTAAAAGAGGAAGAGAGAGAGAGAGAGAGAGAGAGAGAGAGAGAGAGAGAGAGAGAGAGAGAGAGAAAATAAGAGAGAAAAAATGTGAAGAAGGAGTGAGAGATAGAGTGTGTAAGAGAATGGAGAGAGAGAAAAAGAAAAAAAAAAGAAAAAGAGAGATATATGGAGAGAAAGAATACTAAAACGAAGGGGAAGTGAGATGAAGAGGAAGAATGAGAAAAATGGAGAAAGAGATATTAAGAGGGTGAGGAAAGGAGGAGAAAATGGGTGAGAGCATTGGAGAAAGGGGGAGAAAGGTAGAAGAAAAATAGAAAGAGATAGATAAATAAAAAGAGAATGAAGAGAGAGAGAGAGAGAGAAGGAAAGAGAAAAAGAGTTGTATTTTAACAAATAAATAAATATTTTTATATATATTGTTTATAGAAATATGTATATATGTATATCTATATATTCATATATATATTCATTGTGTTATATACATACATATATATATATATATATATAATATGAATGTATGTGGTATTTATAAAGATGTATATATGTATAGTTGTATACCTATATATTTGTATATAGGTATGTATATACATAGGTTTGTATATATGTAAATACATATACATACAAATATATATGCGTATGTATAGATATATATATGCATGTATATATATATATATATATATATATATATGAATATATGTGGTATTTATATATATATATATGTAGATACATATATAGACAAATATATACATGCGTATATATATATGTGTGTGTGTGTGATATTTCAATATAAGTATATATGTACACCTATATATTTGTCTATATGTATGTATGTATTTATATAGATATGTATATCTACAGATATATACATACATATATAGAAATATATATTTATGTAGTAGAATATATATATAGTATATATATATATATATATATATATATGTATGCATGTATGTATATATATGTGTGTGTGTGTGTGCACCTATATATTTATATATATGTATATTGATGCGCATGTATACGAATGCGTATGTATACAAACATATATATATATATATATACTTGCATCATATATTTTGACACATATATGTTAGATATATAGGTATATATATATATATATATATATATATATATATATATATATATATGCATATATACGAACATATATATGTGTGTATACGAACATATATATTTCGTATATATTTATATATACGAACATATATATATATGTGTATATATATGTATATATATATATACACACACGCAAAATATGTATGTATGTTTATGTGTGTGTGTGTGTATATATATATGTATATATATGTGTGTGTGTGTGTATATATATGTATATATATATACATATACAAATATATATATACATACATACATATACAAATATATATATACATACATACATATATATAGACACACAAGAGTATATATATGTATGTATGTATATATATATATGTGTGTGTGTATATATATGTATGTATGTATATATATATATATTTGTATGTATATATATATTTGTATGTTTGTGTGTGTATATATACGTATGTATGTATATATATATTTGTATATGTATATATATATATATATATACACACACACACATACATATACTTGTACATGTATACATGTATATATATATATACATACAAATATATATATATATATTTGTATTGGATATATATATGTATAAGTTTTTTTAAATAAATTTATATGTTTAAAATCATTTAATAAAAATAATACTTTAATTAACACTATATAAAATTTTAAATGTATATAAATATAAAAATATTTTATTATATTAAATTATGTTGTTTTATAAAAAATTTAATATAATTATTATATTTTTATATGATATTAGTATTTTAAAATTTTGAAAGTTATTTCGAATAGTTGAACTAAAAAACAAGAGTATTGCACATAAAGTGGCTTAGCCAAGCACCTGAGACACAAGGTCTCTATGCGCGAGGTCGCGGGATCGAATCTTCATTGCCTCATTTTACTCTCAATTTCAAGTTAATTTAGAGTTGCGATCCGGTGCGGTGGTTTCACGTGGACTATGCTAAATTAAATATTATAAAAAATTCAGTAAGGGAGCCTCGATCAGGTACGATGGGTTCACGTGGACCATGTGAAATTAAAAATTTTAAAATATTTTGGCTAGAAAATAAATTAGTGATAAGAAATATGGTTGTCACTAATATATGTGGATGTTGTCTCAATTGGTTGATTACATTAGTGACAATCAAATTTTGTCACTAAAAGTTAAGTTTCAGTGACAAGAATAAGTTGTTGTCACTCCATACCTTTAGCGACATACATTTAGTGACATTCAAGTGGCAACAAATTTTTCGTCACTAAAGGTTTTTAGTGACAGCATTACGTTGTCACTAAAGGACACTTTTCCTGTACTGAAGTCATGTTCCTTAGGGCCCTAAACAATTACATTATTTAGACAACCATAAGAAGCGATATAGTGTAGACACTATCTTATACAAGTCTATCTTGACTAACTAGTTATATATACCCAATATACAAGTATATTGGACCTTCTAAAGAGCTTTAACTATAGTATATCAAAGCATATGCTTCCAGTTTCATCAGACCACCAACTCATACTCAAGTCCACGCTGTAGAAGTAGTAGTCTAGGTTTCTATCACATAGTACTTTTAGAAACCACTACTACAGGTCCTGTTCTACATATTCAAAATATACTTATGTTATGAAATGAGAAAACTACTTATTGGGTAAAGGTAAGTCATTCCCTATTAAGAATTCATAACACAATAACCTTGCCGTGATAAGATTCTCATTCTTATCATCCAGTTAAGAACAGTATTTTATGTGTTAAGTATCTCATGGTCCATACTTTACTGTGAAATACCTCCTTAAACACGAACCATTTACTTAAATACAATGGGTCTTTTCTAATGAAACTTATGCACAAATATAATGAAGATTTCACAAACAATTTCTGAGTAAAATTCTTTTATTAATACAAGTCAAAATTACATCAGAATGCTAGTCTAAGAGGGCATACATCCCAACAATCTTCCACTTGCACTCTAAGACTAAGTAAGTCCATAAGTGCCCATCCCTATAGTATTTAAGTGTCTTCTAAAGACTCTCTCCGCTAAAGACATGGTGAAAGGATCTAATATATTGTTCTCCGAGGTAATTTGTTCCCCCACTACTTCCTGTCTCTGGATGAAATCCTGAATCAGGTGGTACTTCCTCTCTATGTGCTTCCCCTTTTTGTGGTTCTTGGGTTCTTCAGATTGTGAGACTACACTGGTGCTGTTGCAATACATCACAACCAATTTGTCCATTTGTGGCCGAGCTCCAAGTTATAAGAGAAATTTCTGGAGCCAAACTGCTTCCTTAGTTCCTCCAAAACTGCCACATACTCAACTTCTATAGTTGAGTCAGCAATGCAAGATTACTTGATCTCCTCCATGAAATGGCTTCTCTAGACAAGATGAAGACATATCTACTAGTGAATTTTCTCTCTTCCTTATCTTCTTGGAAGTCTGAGTCCATGTATCCTGTAAGAACCAAGTTATCAACCTTGTAAACCAGCATATAATATTTCGTACCATTAAGATACTTGAGAATACGCTTTACAGCCGGTCAATGAACCTCCCTAGGGTTTAACTGATATCTTCTAACTAAGCCTATGGCAAAGCAGATATCTGACCTAGTACATAGTATGACATACATGAGACTTCCCACAACTGAAATATAGAGAATCCTACGCATTCTATTTTTTTCTTCTTGAGATTTTGGATAGACTTTTGAGAAAAAAGACAACCCATATCTGCAAGGGATCAATGTCCCCTTGTATGAGTCCATACTGAACTTGGCCAGCATCATGTCAATATATGTAGCTTGGGATGAACCTAACATTCTTTGCTTTCTATTTCTAAGAAGCTTTATTTCGATAATGTAACTGACTTCACCCAAGTCCTTCATATTAAATTGATTATATAGTCAAACTTTAGTAGATGTCTGTGTCCATATATTATTTCCAATGAGTAGAATGTCATGCACATACAGTATAAAAAAAACCATATTTATACCTTCCAATTTCCTGTACACACATGGTTTATCCTTATTTTGAATGAAATCGTAAGATTTTACAGTCTCATTGAAACGAATGTTCCATGCTCTGAATGACTACTTAAGTCTATAAATAGATTTCTTAAACTTACAAATCATAAGATCTTGGCCTTCAGCAATAAAGCCTTCTTGTTGGGACATGTATATGTCTTCACTAAGATGGCCATTTAAAAATGCTGCCTTGATATCCATTTGCCATATCTCGTAGTCATAATGACATGCAATGGTAAGGAGGATATAGATGGACTTAAGCATGGCTACTAGGCAAGAGGTTTCCTCATAATCGATTCCTTTTTTCTGAGTATATTCTTTTGCCACGAGCCTAACTTTGAAGGTTTTCACCTTTTCATTCACTCCCTTATTCCTCTTGTACACCCACTTACACCCAATAGGTTTTATCCCTTCAGGTTAAGCTATAAGATCCCAAAAATTAATTGAAGTACATAGATTTAATCTTGGCTTTCATTGCTTCATGCTAGAGGTTTGCATCGACATTGGCAATAGCCTCCTTGTATCTAGTGGGATATTATTCTAGATGGTCTGAGACTAGGTCAAAAGCCTCTCTAGTCCAACTATTTGGAACCCTAGATATCCTTCCACTACAACGAGGCTCCATTTGTATAGGTTCTTAAGGTTGTGCCTCTTCTTGTTCTATAATTGGGTTAGAAGAAGTTGATTCAGAAGATAACTTTTCTTCGAGTTCCAACCTTATCTAACCTTTAGTAGATGTACTTTGATCATCCTCCAAGTATCTAGCATTAGTACTCACAAGTACTTTTTACTCCTTGGGATAATAAAAGTAACCATCCTTTGTACCTTTTGGATACCCAACAAAATAGTATAATTCTAATCTTTGTTCTAATTTGCCTCTCTTGATTAGTACATATGTTGGGCAACTTGATGAGACTCCACTTCATCATGGAGGTCAAGATCAAGGAGGGGGAGGCGTGACCATGCAAGAACTCAAGCTGGCAATAAAGACGGATGAAACTCAATAAAAAGGAGGCCTCCAAAGGACGGTCGACGCCGCCCCAAGTAGTAGAGCCGGCATTGGCTCCATTTTACCCAACAATGGCTTTATTATGCCATTCGACCACCCGAAGACAGATTACAACCAGCACCGGCTGTGGTGTCCAAACCAGCGCCGGCTCCATCCTAGCTGCCTCGCATTTTTTATGTTTTCTCCAGTTTTCTCTAATTTTAATTGTTTGTAAAGACTTATTATGACCCTAAACTGTAATAGAACCTCATGGATTACTTAGCTAGGGTTAGGTAGTATAAATAGCATATTTAGTGATTTGACAACACAATTCACACACTTTAATTCAAAATTTGAGGGAGAATCTTGAGAGGCCCTAGCCTCCTTGTTCATCTTGTTCAAGACCATGCTTAAGGGTTAGTCCTCCTTATGAATGAGTCTATAAAATCTTTTGGATAATCTAATGTGGTTTCTTTGAATGGGTCTTAGTTTCTTTGTTCTTCTAAGGTTTGTTTGAATTCCATTATTTGGGTGTCTATTTTCTCAATTCTATTTGTTCTTGTTTGCCTTAGCTGCTTCAAGGATATTGGGGTGAGATTATAGTAGAACTTTCTACTTTTCTTGAGGGTTTTTGAAGCTTAGTTCTTCAAGGGTTTGATAGAGGATAGGTTGTTATTTCACTTTTTCCTTTTTGTCTCTAGAAGAATCTCTGTTTTGGTCCCATTTGGTTGAGCTGCACACAAACCAACTAATCCACTCACAATACCAAGAAAATGCCACACAAGATTCGTAACAAAGAGTTTGGTATTAGAGCAAGGAAAAGCCTGATTCCAATCAAAGCTTGAAAGCAAGAAAAGGAGTTCTACAAAGTTGAAGAAAAGGAAAATAGAGAAAATCCCGTAGCTCAAAAACATGCTCCAAAAAAGTCATGAAATCTTTGTTATATCTTGATTTTCGTGTGGAAAATTGCTCCTTGATGTTAATATAATCCTTTGGAAAATGTTTTTCTTATGTTTGTGGTGAAATTTGGCTTGAATATGAGTGAAAATGTTGGTTGTTCTCAAGTGATGGGATTGCAGCCAAGGTGTTTGATAAATGTTCCATGAGAATGTTTTAGCTATAGTTGGGAACATTGATTCTTAATTTTCATTCCTTAGGATTTTGGGACTTAGTATATCACTCTATTGTTGAATTCCATGCTTATTGAACTCAACTTTACTAGGGCACACTTGTGATCATCTTGTCCTTCATAATCCTAGTTCTAGTTGTTCTTGTTTCTTTGTTCTTGATAATTTTTGTTTGTTTCTTGCTTAGAAGTGTTTCTTTGTGTGTCTAGTGTTTGTTCTTGTGTTGATTGAGTCTAAATTTCTTGAAATTCTTGATTAAAACTTGTTTGCTTGAGGTGCCCAACAAGTGTTTGTTGAAATTCCCTTAGGACCCCCTAATTGGAAAATTCTTTTGATTTGTGTGATTCACTATGTTGAACTAAAAATTTAGCCATTGGGGAGAATTGTGATTGAACAAGTAGGCTTGAGTATTGAGAAAAAGGCAAGAGGGTGAGCCTATTACTAAAAGAGCCTAAAGATCAAACACGAGCGTGGAGTGATCAATCCTTGAGAACCAACACGCAAGGAAGCGAAGTGAGGAATTATTTTCTTCCTAATATCTTTTGTTTTATAGGTATAAGTAAGTAAATATTCCATCACCATGGCCCACAATCAATAGATCTCTAGGCCTAACCCAAGTTGCCCTAGTAGATCTCAAGAAGAACAAATTGATGCTAGGGGTTTACGTGAAGACTTGCAAGCTATGATTAGGACTATGCAAAGTGAGTTTCAAAACATGACAAGGGAATTAATAAATCATCTTGGACAATCTTCTACCGTTGTACAAAGGAGAGGCTAAGAATGATTTGAAGTACCTAACCCACGGATGAGGGATGGTGATGCCCATACTCATTCGTTAAATGCCCAATAAGGGCTAGAGTGGGATGAGCACTCTATTGGGGTATTCCAACTAGCTAATATGAGAGGAGGAAGACATAGTGTGAGAGGAGGACGAGGTAGAGGCCAATGAAGGAATGGTGGGAACAACCTAAGGGGGTTAGAGAGAGAGTTTGAGGGAGTTGATGAATAGTATGAGGGGGAACAAGTTGAAGCCTTGGGGGAACACCATAGAGGATGGGGCAATAGAGGAGGTAGGAGAGAAGGAAATGATGAGGAGAAGGAGTTGAACCACATCAAATTAAAAGTGCCCACATTCTATGGCAAGAGTGACCCTGAAGTATATTTCAAGTGGGAAAGTAAGATGGAGATATTCCTAGAAAGTCATACCTATAATGAGGGTCAAAAGTGAGGTTGTCTATTTTGGGATTTTCGGAGTATGCTTTGGTTTGGTGGGAGCAAGTTAGTGCATAAAGGAGACAAATGGGAGTGGAAACCATGGCTAGTTGGAATTTGTTGAAAGATACGATGAGGGCAATGTTTATACCACACCATTACTACAATGATCTTTACCAAAGGCTCCGATCACTTAAGCAAGGGAACAAGAGTGTAGAAGATTACCATAAAGAAATGGAAGTAATGTTGATGAAAGCCCAAATCAATAAGGATGCTAGAGCAACGAGGGTAAAGTTCTTGGGAGGATTAAATAGGGAAATTACCAATTTGGTAGAATTGCACCCGTATGATCGATTGGAGGATATGGTACATGTCGCTATGAAGATTGAGAGGCAATTAAAGAGGAGGGTATTTACTAGACCACCACTTCTAAACTCCAACACTATCAGCCATGTGCCAATTAAGAAGGATAAAGCCCCTAAGCCATTCCAAAGGGACTTCTACAAACCTAAGAAAGGTTGGAATAAGGATGAGGGAAAAGCCATGGAGAGGCCATAAAGGAATATGGATATCAAGTGTTTTAAGTGCCTTAGATATGGACATACTTCCCATGAGTGTCTAAGTAAGAGAACGATGTATACTAATTCCTATGGTGAGGTTTCTACTGACGGGGAAGAAGAGGGAGAAAGGTCCCAAGGAGATCAAAAGGGAAATGGAGATAATGAAAGTGATGAAGGGGAAGTTGTTGGTCAGGAATACTCTTTGGTAAGAGTCACAAGAAGGTCATTAAATTAATAAGCCATTGAGGATCAAGATTACCAACAAAGAGAGAATATTTTCTACACTAGGTGTCTAATCAACAAGACCCCTTGTAGTGTCATTGTGGATAGTGGGAGTAGCACTAACGTAATTAGTGCAAACTTGGTTGAAGAATTGGACATGAGTTAGATTAAACACCCCAAGCCCTACAAATTACAATGGTTGAACGATAGTGGGGAAATGAGAGTAAACAAACAAGTTTTGGTATCTTTTGAGATGGAAAAATACAAGGATAATGTGCTATGTGATGTGGTAACCATGCCAGCGGGTCACTTGCTTCTAGGGAGGCCTTGGCAAAACGATAGGTATGTGAAGCATGATGGGAGGAAGTATACTTATTCCCTACTCAAGGAGGGAACTAAGTTTACCCTCACCCCCATGGCCCCTAGCGAGGTGAGCAAAGATCAAAGAATCATGAAGGAAAAAGAAAATAAGAAGGAAGCATAAGATGTCAAACAAAAATAAGAAATTAAGAGGAAAGAAAAAGAGAGGCAAGAAAAAGAGTTGAGAGAGATGATGGACAAGCAAGTACTTTTGACAATCAAGGAAATGAGTGAGCAAGGACAAGAGAGGGGAAGTAAAAGAAGAGTGAATTTCTTTGCAAAAGAAAGTGAGGTCATAGAAGCTATAGAAGATAAGGAACCGGTTATTCTTCTTTTATGCAAAGGTTCTTATGTTTCTACTAATGATTCTACATTGTCTTTGTCTAATAAAACTATTACTATTCCTCAAGAATTTGAAGTTGTTTTTCCAAAGGAGGTGGTCAACTGAACACTAACTCAATTCTTACGGGCTATAATCAAGAAGAACTTGAACAATTGGGGGGCATGCTTGCCACACATTGAGTTTGTTTACAAAAGGGCTTTTCACCCTACCACTTCTTATTCTCCTTTTGAAATAGAGTATGGTTTTAACCCTCTAACTCCTTTAGAATTGTTTCACTTGCCTATAGGTGAACGAGAGTGTAACACCCCACTACCTAGGACCAACAAAGCCGGGGATATCGCCCTGTCCAAAGGACAAGGGGTCTTTATAACTAGGTCACACAAATGAAATTAAAAATAATACTTTAAAATTGAACTTATCACAACCCAAAAATTCAGGAACAAATTCAAAATAAATTGTATACTACCATATCTCAAAACAACACATAAAATAAATAACATAGAGTCTTCAAAGCAGGCAACAAATCTAGCTACTCATCTCCACAGCAAGATCGACCTGAAAACAAGGCATAAAAGGTGATAAGATAAAAATCTCAGTAAGCTCGTGTGTGCTTTGAGTGTTTCAGGAAAAATAGTTCATGTACGCAAATTGTAAAAATTGTGAAAGAGAAAGTGCTGACAAGAATTAAATAAGGCTAAAAATAAAGAGTGGTGTTTTGCTTTTCAAGCCATACATGTGCACAATAAATACAACCACTCAAATGGGTAACCATAGGTTAACACACGTTGGGCCCCAAAACCATATAACGGTCAGAATGCCACACTTTATGCAGACTGACAAAAGGTAGGTGATCGGCCTACCAGGTGAGATACTCCTTCTTCTTTTCACCCAAACTTACCGGTTGTCTACTCCGGAAACACACAGTCCACATGACTGAAACTTGCTAGCCCGGACTGGCATGACCTACTGGACTGGCATCCTATCTGGGAAGGACTCATCCCTCAGAGGTGGCCACCTACTGAGAGACTTAGCCTAACCCTTCAAAGACTAGTCCTAGTAGTCTACCCTTATTGAGTACTCAATATTGATTGTCCCACTTGGGAGAAAACTAATAATATATTGTTTTATTTGGAAATGGCAATTAAGGGTTTCTAAAATTCTTGCCAAAATTGGGTTTTAGAAAGAGTTTAGTATTTGAGCAAAACTGCTTCTTTAAATTTTCAAATGAATTGCTTGACGGAAATAAAAATGAAACAATCCTTAATTGCCTTTACAAAATGAGTGTCCAAACACTTCGTATTTGGCTTGCCATAGTAACCTTTTGTCATCAAATAAGTTTATGCAGGAGCATACCTGATTCTTTACTTAACCAAATTCAAGAATCTTCCAAAGTTGACCTAACCCGGCCTGGGGTAAACATAAGTCATATGGTTATACTCAAGCTATATTCGCTTTCATAAATAATCCTAGTTCAACATATTACAATCATGACCTTATTATCCTAAACTTTAAGGCTAGATGATAAATGATTTTATAAAATAAGACTAGCATGATAAGTTAAAATAACTAGGGGTTGTAAAATAATTACTAAGAAGTTACAGGTTTAAATAATAAATCTTGAGTGTTGCTATTAATAAATAAACTAGGGGTTAATTGTTGAAAAGTCCTAAGTCCTAGATGATATTAATAAATGATAATTCTTAAATAGCAAAATAAATAATAAATTTTTACTAACCTCTTATTTAATAATTAATAGATAGAAAATAATAACTAAAGTTAATAATAAATAAAATTTATTAAATTTTGATTAATAGATAATAAATAAATTTCAATCTAAATAATATTTATGGATATATGGTCCCTCTTTAGATCCTGATACATTTTGACCTCTTCCGGATGAATGGCGTACTTGCTTTTATGCGCCTCTTCCAAAATTTTATCCTTCAATTGGTGCTCTTTGGGTACACAGAACCGATCTCTGAAGTATAAAAGTCCTGCTTCATCCTATCGGAATTCACTGCCTTGCCGTTTGAGCTCTTTGTCCCTGAAAAGCTGAAATTCTGCATTATCTTGCTGAGCTTCAATAATTTCCCGCCTTAGGTCTGGTAGCAACTTCAGGTTGCTAACAACAATTTTCTCCCCTTACACTTCCACTTTTCTATCCAACACATCCTAAACCACTTGAACCTCCTGTACCCTTAGCCTGGCCATGCTGACTTTTCTGCTTAGGGCATTAGCAACAACGTTAGCTTTCCTGGGATGATAGTTGATTGGACAACGGTACTCCTCCAAAAATTCCATCCATCTTCGCTGTCTCAAATTCAAGTCCTTCTGGGTGAAAATGTATTTCAGGCTCTTGTGATCAGTAAACACTTCATATTCCGCTCCGTACAGGTAGTGCTGCCATTTCTTTAAAGCGAACATAATGGTAGCCTACTCTAAATCATACGTGGGGTAATTGACTTCATGAGACCTCAACTTTTGAGCAGCATAGGCGATCACCTTTTGGTCTTGCATCAAAACTACTCCCAAACCTTCCTTCGAAGCATCGGTATACAATGCATAAGGCTTATCTCCCTCTGGCAGACTCAACACTGGTGCTATCATTAATCTCCGTTTCAGCTCTTGGAAACTCTTCTCATATTTTTTACACCAAACAAATGGTATGTACTTTCTCAGCAGTCGGGTCATAAGCGATGTGAGCATTGAAAGTCCTTTGATAAACCTCCTATAATAGCCAGCCAATCCCAAGAAGTTTCGAATCTCGGTGATGTTCTCCGACTGCTTCCAGTCTGAAACTGCTTCAACCTTCGCTGGGTCTACCTTGATCCCATTCTTGGTCACCGCGTGGCCAAGCAATGCCACTATCTAGCCAAAACTCACACTTGCTAAACTTGGCAAAAAGCTTGTGCTCTCTTAGCTTCTCTAATACCAGCTTCAAATGTTCTGCATGATCCTCTGGGCTCTCGGAGTAAATGAGTATGTCGTCGATGAAGACCACCACGAACTTATCTAAGTAGGGTCGAAACACTTGATGCACCAAATGCATAAATACCGCCGGTGCATTAGTTACCCCGAATGGCATCACCACAAACTCATAGTGATCGTATCTTATGTTGAAGGTTGTCTTGGGGATATTCTCCTCTTTTATCCTCACTTGATAGTATCCTTGCCTCAAATCCAGTTTGAAGTAACAACTGGATCATTGCAACTGGTCGAACAGCTTGTAAATCAACGGTAGGGGATACTTATTCTTGATCATCAGGCTGTTCAAGCCCCGATAGTCAATATACAGCTTCAGAGTCCCATCCTTCTTCTTCACAAATAGCACAAGTGCCCCCTAGGGTGACGTGCTAGGTCTGATATAACCTTGCCTCACAAAATCTTCTAGCTGCTCCTTCAGCTCTTTCAGCTCCGCTGGTGCCATATGATATGGAGTCCGGGACACCGGTTCAACTCCTGGAACTAGATCCACGGTGAACTCAACTTCTCGGCTGAGAGGTAGAGAAGTGAGTTCCGCAGGGAACACATCGGGAAAATCTTTTACCATCTCAGTATTCTCTAGAGTGCACTGGTCCTTTGGCTTGTTTATCATATAGGCTATATATCCTTGACCTACTTACTTCAACAATTTCTGGGCTTTAGCCCCAGCTATCAAATACTTCAATTCCTTTAATCTCTTGCCATTGAACTCCAACACATCATATCCTGGTCTAATAAACTGAACTGAATTATTCTTACAGTCTACCCTAGCCCCATACTTCGCTAGCCAATCCATTCCTAATATCAAATCATAATTATCAATTGCCAAGATTATTAAATCTCCCTCCAAGCTTTCTTTCCCTACTTCAATTTTACAATTTTGCACATACCGATCTGCTTGCAGTATCTTCCCTAAAGGTGTGCTCACCAATAAAGTAAAAGGTAGTTCTACTCCATTCCAACCTAAATGATATGCACAGTTCTTGTTTAAATAGGAGTGGGTAGATCCAGGGTCTATCAATGCATTAACGGAATGACCTTGGATAGTAAACGTACCTTCCACCATCGCCGCATCAGCTCCAACCTCCTCTCGGTTGAGAGCGAAAACTTTTGCTTTCACTTGAGGCTTCTGCACTCCACTCCCGGATGCACCCATGGCATTGGCTTGATTGGGCCCCGAGATTTGAGCCGGATTTCCTAGCTCAACTCGGTGAAGTTTAGGGCAGGCGTTCCGTAGATGGTTCGGGTCTCCACAATGGTAACATTTCCGCTCACCTCCTTTGGACCAACAATTTTTCTCCGTGTGGCCTCTTTTCCCATATTGCAGGCATAACAGAAGACTTTGCATAGGACCAACCGGTGCTGTCTAAGCTTGCTTTCCCCTATTCTACCACTGTTGGTTGGCGGGGCTCTTGTTGGATTGCTGCCTCTGGAAAGGTCCCTGCGGTTTCCTTGGTAGCTGGAAAGATCTCTGTGCCATTCTGCTGTGGTCCTCATTTTTAGTTCGGGTGGCTGCGTCCACGGCCCCTGAGTAGGTCATTGGTAGAGAAGGTGATAACGCTCTTCTCAACTCCTACCTTAGCCCTTTGATAAATTGTCTTGTCCTGTTTTGCTCAGTGTCCACCAGCCTCTTACAATACTTTGATAATTGGGTGAACCGTACCGCGTACTGAGCTACTGTCATACCTCCCTGCTTTAGATTTTGGAACTTATCTTCCCATTTCTCAACTATTCACTGAGGGATATACTCAGCTCTAAATGCTTCCACAAAATTGGCCCATGTCCAGTCTTGATCAATCATCTCCTAGTCGTCCTGAACCCATTGCCACCACGCTCGAGCTGGGCCCCTCAATCGGAATGCAGCAAATTTCACCATCTGCTTCTTATTGTACTGAAGCGTAGCGAAGATGTCTTCCATCTGCTCTATCCATTGTTCATCTTTCTAATCCTGCTCGGCTTCTCCTAAGAAGATAGATGATTGGAATTTTAGAAACCACTCCAAAGGTTTGTCCTCTCCCTTTGGATTCCTCCGTCCAGTCAAAGTCTGAATAATCTTGGTCATCTTGCTAAATGCTCGTCCCATTATCACTTCAACAGGTCCTTCTGACTACATTTCCAAATCTGGCTCACCTTATTTCCCTGGTCAGGTGACTGCATTTGAGTCCCTTCAACCTCTGGTGTTACAGGTTCTACCTCCGAAACTCTTCTGCCTGATGTGGCTATACGGCGCTTGGGTGCCATTCTAAACTATACCCAGATAATAAGGTTATGCATTCAAGCTTTAAATCATTTCAGTTAAGCATGCATTCACATTCAGATTTAAGTAAAAGGAAATCAGATGCAAGTTTTGTATAAAGAATTGCATATAAATTTCTCTCAAACCTTAGAGTACTCCAGGTACTCTTATTTGCATAAATTTGAAATTAAAGTAGTAAATAGGAATGAAATCCTTAACATAGAAGTTTATGGAAAGCTATAAATAAAACATTCTAATCATAGCAACCCTTAGCCTCTATAGTCCTCATCGGAGTCTTCAAAGTCGGCCTCATATAGCCATCCCCCAGAATTCTTAGTAAAGTCTATCCTAGCCCCACTTGCAAACCGCTCCATTGGTTCTTTCTTGGGTCGCCTAGAACTCTTCCTAGTCTCAACCTGGTTGGGTGGGGGTATGAAGGAAGGTCTAGGTGGAGATTAATAATCTATCTCCCCTGGATCATCACTATCAGTTGACAAGTCAACTACGGGACTAGGAGGGTGGGGAACATATTCCATATCAATTTTCTCGTCTTCACTGTCAGTAACCAAGTCTATCACAGTATTGGGGGTGGCTCATTGATCAGGACCTCTTTGTCACTGCTATCATCCAAGGAAATAATTGGCTACCGTGCAGGCTGAGGTGCAAGCTGAGGCACTGGAAGGTCTTCGGGTAGATAGGGATGGGAGGATGCCATTGCTGCTCTTTCCTTGCGGTTCTAAGCATTCTAACCATCCTACAGCATGAGTAAAATAGGTTAGATAAAAGATTTGAGCTTAATAAAATAGAACATATACTATCAGTATTTGCCTAAACCTAGTCTCTGATACCACTTGTAACACCCCACTACCTAGGCCCAACAGGGCTGGGGATGTTGCCCCGTCCAAAAGGACAATGGGTCTTTATAACTAGGTCACACAAATAAAATTAAAAATAAAACTTTAAAATCGAACTTATTACAACTCAAAAATTCAAGAACAAATCCAAAATAAATCATTTACTATCATCTCTCAAAACAACACATAAAATAAATAACATAGAGTCTTCAAAATAGGCAACAAATCTAGCTATTCATCTCCACAGCAGGATCGACCTGAAAACATGGCATAAAAGGTGATGAGATAAAAATCTCAGTAAGCTCATGTGTGCTTTGAGAGTTTCAGGTAAAACAATTCATGTATGCAAGTTGTAAAAATTGTGAAAGAGAAAGTGCTGGCAAGAATTAAATAAGGCTAAAAATAAAGAGTGGCGTTTTGCCTTCAAACCATACATGTGCATAATAAATACAACCACTCAAATGGGTAGCCATGGGTTACCACACGTTGGGCTCCGTGACTATATAACGGTCAGAATGCTACACTTTGTGCAGACTGACAAAAGGTAGGTGATCGGCCTACCAGGTGAGATACTCCTCCTTCTCTAAACCCAAACTTACTAGTTGTCCACTTTGAAAACACACAGTCCACATGACTGAAACTTACTAGCCCGGACCGGCATGACCTACTGGACTGGCATCCTATCCGGGAAGGACTTACCCCCCAGAGGTGGCCACTACTGAGAGACTTACCCTAACCCTTCAAAGACTAGTCCTAGTAGTTTACCCTTATTGAGTACTCAACGTTGATTGTCCCACTTGAGAGAAAACTAATAATACATTATTTTATTTGGAAATGGCAATTAAGGGTTTCTAAAATTCTTGCCAAAATTAGGTTTTAGAAAGAGTTTAGTATTTGAGCAAAACTGCTTCTTTAAATTTTCAAATGAATTGCTTGACTGAAATAAAAAGGAAACAATCCTTAATTACCTTTACAAAATAAGTGTCCATACACTTCGCATTTGGCTTGCCATAGTAACTTTTTGTCATCAAATAAGTTTATGCAGGAGCTTACCTGTTCCTTTGCTTGACCAAATTCAAGAATCTTCCAAAGTTGAACTAACCCTGCCTGGGGTAAACATAAGTCATATGGTTATACTCAAGCTATAATCAATTTCATAAATAATCCTAATTCAACTTATTACAATCATAACCCTACTGTCCTAAGCTTTAAGGCTAGATGATAAAGGATTTTATAAAATAACACTAGCTTGATAAGTTAAAATAACTAGGGGTTGTAAAATAATTACTAAGAAGTTATAGGTTCAAATAATAAATCTTGAGTGTTGCTATTAATAAGTAAACTAGGGTTTAATTGTTGAAAAGTCCTAAGTCCTAGATGATATTAATAAATGATAATTCTTAAATAGCAAAATAAATAATAAATTTTTACTAACCTCTTATTTAATAATTAATAGATAGAAAATAATAACTAAAGTTAATAATAAATAAAATTTATTAAATTTTGATTAATAGATAATAAATAAATTTCAATCTAAATAATATTTATGGATATA
Organism: Voacanga thouarsii; assembly: GCA_026120185.1. NCBI lineage: Eukaryota > Viridiplantae > Streptophyta > Magnoliopsida > Gentianales > Apocynaceae > Voacanga > Voacanga thouarsii. Next base: position 1,280,850 of record JANUWF010002059.1, on the reverse strand, counting down.
TGGTCTATAAGGTCATTAATATTTTACCTATTTTTATTATTTATATAAAAGGTTTTATTTATTATTATTATTATTATTATTATTATTATTATTATTATAATATACAAATATTAATATATTATTTTTAATAAAAGATATCATTTATTTGGCTAAAATATCACTATTCCCTTTAATACTCCAATTCCAAAACTTTCTAGGGTTATCGAAATCTTTGAAGGAAAATATAGTATTAATTTTAATTAACGCAATAAAATTGGCTAATTAAAATAACTTAGGATCACAAGGTCATGATCATAATTTTCTTATTGCTAACAAAAATCATGAACATATACTTTAGCATCAATCACCAAACTAATCTATTCATGAACAAAGCTTAAATCTATACCTACTATCACATGGCCAAAACTTTACTAAGCATAATCATATTCATGGCTTCAATGAAGATAAGAACATAATATCCTATTCACCAAAGGTAACATAACATCTAGCATGCTTAAACACTTGTAATTTCTTAAGACAAGAAGTACATGAATTGATCCACAAGGAGTTTCATAAAGCTTAACCATGATCAATCATTCTCATGCTCCAATCTCAACTCCTTCATACATATGCATATACTCAATTCCCAGTCATATTCTATCCCTTCCTATCAACATCTAAGAGACATGAATCTAGAATTTAAAGGAAAGGTTAAAGAGAAATACTTGGTTGATGACTATCTCGATGAAGATTTAAGAAGATCCATGCGTTTGAAAGGCTTGAATCGTCCAAGAGAGGAGAAAGAAAACAGCCATGGTTGTAGCAACCATTTCGACTGAGAGAGAGAGAGAGAGAGAGAGAGAGAGAGAGAGAGAGAGAGAGAGAGAGAGAGAGAGAGAGAGAGAGAGAGAGAGAGAGAGTATTAGTGTGTCATGTTAATGATTGAAGGGAAGAAGATGAACAAAAGTTGTTCTTGGTTACCTTGATGATGTTCTTAAGACCTCAAGAAAAATTCTGGTTTTGATCCGATTGTAAATTTTTATTTTTTGATATTTGATGTTATAAAATCCAGAAATGGACTTTAGGGAGTATGAAGGCATGTTCTGGAGTTTTTGGGAGGGATTGGAGGTGTTTAGAGTGGATTTAGGCTTGAAGAAAGGTAGTGCGTGCTCTTGGTGTTCTTGGTGAAAATGGAGAGAATTGGAGAGAAAGTGTTGGACGAATTGCTGAAGGGATTGGCCGAATGATTGACGGAGTTTTGGGATTTTGATTTCCAGATTAGAGGGAAGGGGAAAATTTGGTTGTTTGAAATTCAAATGGAGAAATTTATCGAGTGTTGTAAGGTAAAAGATTTGGTAATGGTGTTTGATTGATGAAGGTTCCTTGGAGCTACAATGGAGCCAGCTGGTTTGATGTGTTTTGCTGAAATGAATAAGGGTTGAAGGAGCTATAAGGTTGGCCAAAATTCTGAGTTCAATGGTGTGGAGAATTTCTGGTTATAGAGATTAATCCAAGGGTGTTTTCATGGAGCAATTGCTGGAATTTTTGAACTTTAAATGGAAGTTTGATTGGAGTGATTGTAGGAGGAATTTAAGGAGTGGCTATGGAGTCTAGCTGTGCAAGGTCAGTGGAGGGGGTAATGGAGTGCAGTCCGTGGCTGAACAAAGGTTAACTCACAGAAGTTTGAGGTGATTTTCGGATAAGGCTTGAAGAGAGCAAGGCTGGAATTTTTTTTCTGGTTGAGATTCGAATAGTTTGCTGGAATTTGTTGTGCAGTTTTTCTGCAATGTTCCAGGTGATTTGCAGAGGGTTTGTAGAGGTATTTGAGGGTCTTTTAAGGATGGTTTCCAGCTTTCTTTATGGAGGAAAAGCAAAGGTAATTTACTGGTTTGAAGGGTAGAAGAAACAACTTTGATTTTGGCCTACTATGCATCGAAGCTGTCCAGATTTTTTTTTTCTGGTTTACACAGCTTTGTGTAGTTCGGTTTTTGACAAATGAATTTCAGTCTTCAAGTTGAATAAGTTGGCCATTTTTCTGGTAGCAATTGAGTAAGGAAGGTGGTTATGATTTTCAAAAGCTAGGCTGCCCAAGAATCTGGAAGAATTCCAGATTTCTTCCATGGGGAAGATGAACACTATGGAGTGGAGTTTGAATGTTCAACCATGGAGATTAATTTCTCTTGGAAACCTTCTTTTACTCGTTCCCTATTTTCAGTCCAATCTCCAACCCCTAAGAATTATTTTCGAAATCTAAAGGCCAATAAACCTTGCTGAATTTTGTAGAATTAAAACATAAATTTGGATAAATTGAACAAATTTAATTGGTAAGGAATTTAGGGTAAGCTAGGAAATAAAAAGGACATGAATCCCTTAGGAATTATTTTTAGGACATAAGAATAGGATTAGGACATTCCCTTCATGTCTCCTCTAGGACAACACTCCTATTTTTACTTATGGAATGTAAGGGACGAAAAATCCAACCTTAAATTAAAATAATCATGAGAAAAACTTAAATGATGCGAGTTGAACTTAATACCTTAGAGATTAATTCAAAGGCTCTAACCACTAAACCACAATAATTCTTGTTCTTATTTTTTCTATCAAATATGCTTCCTATTTAATCTTCAAGCTATCTTTCCTATTTTGATTTCAAATAAAATTATCATTTTACCCTTCCTACTTAATAAGCATAACTAAGCTTTCTAGACTATAAATCATAATTCTAAAGCACATAAAATCATTCAAAAATATATATATATTCATGCAAAGAAATATGTTATGCATCTCGACCCCCTTACCCTAGGGTTGGCTTTAAGTGGGGTTTCACAGAGAGAACATTGATGGAGCTAAGAAGACGGCAATGGTGAAAGCATTCCATGTAGATGATGGCAATGATTTGGAGACGAATCCTTTTTAAGGAGGGATAGATGATGAGACTCCGCTTCATCATGGAGGTCAAGATTAAGGAGGGGGAAGCATGACCATGCAAGAACTCAAGCTTGCAACAAAGACGGACGAAACTCGACCAAAAAGGAGGCCTCCAGAGGACGGCCGGCACCGCCCCAAGCAGCAGAACCGGCGCTGGCTCCATTCTACCCAACAACAGCTTTATTCTGCCATTCGACCGCCCGAAGACAGATCACAATCGGCACTGGCACTGGCTGTGGTCTCCAAACCGGCGCTGGCTCCATCCTGGGTAGCTGATGGCTGCCTCGCATTTTTGATGTTTTCTTTGGTTTTCTCAAATTTTAATTGTTTGTAAAGAAAGACTAATTATGACCCTAAGCTGTAATAGAACCTCAAGGATTACTTAGCTAGGGTTAGGATAGTATTAATAGCACCTTTAGTGATTTGACAACACAATTCACACACTTTAATTCAAAATTTGAGAGAGAATCTTGAGAGGCCCTAGCCTCCTTGTTCATCTTATTCAAGACAATGCTTAAGGGTTTATCCTCCTTATGAATGAGTCTATAAAATTTTTTGGATAATCCAATGTGATTTTTTTGAATAGGTCTTAGTTGCTTTATTCTTCTAAGGTTTGTTTGATTTTCATTATTTGGATGCCTATTTTCTCAATTCTATTTGTTCTTGTTTGCCTTAGTTGTTTCAAGGATATTGGGGTGAGATTATAGTAGGACTTTCTACTTTTCTTGAGGGTCTTTGAAGCTTAGTTCTTCAAGGGTTTGATAGAGGGTAGGTTGTTATTTCACATTCTCCTTTTTGTCTCTAGAAGAATTTTTGTTTTGGTCCCATTTGGTAGAGCTGAACACAAACCAACTAATCCACTCACAACACTAAGAAAAAGCCACACAAGATTCGTATCACAACCCTATATCTTGAGATGATTTAGACTTAGCTTACGTCCAGTTCACATCTCATAGAGGGTCCTAAGTACTGACTTGGAAGGCACCAAGTTCAAAATATACGCCGCTATTTCTAGGGCATATTTCCAAAAAGACACTAAAAAAGTAGCATGAGATATCATGCTTCAGACCATTTCCATCAATATCCTGTTCCTTCTCTCAGCTACTCTATTATGCTAAGGTGTTCCTGGTATAGAGAGCTGGGATCTATTCCACGATATACCATGTAATTCTTGAATTTACTAAGGAGGTATTCTCCACCTTGATCCGATCGTAAAGCCTTCATTAGTTTACCTATCCGACGCTCCACTTTATCCTTAAACTCTGTGAACCTTTCAAAAGAGTTAGACTTGCGTCTCATCAGGTAAACATAATCATACCGTATATAATTAGCTGTGAAAGTGATGAAGTACTTAAACCTCCCTTTTATTAGTATAGACAAAGGACCATACACATCAGTGTGAACAAGACTCAATGCTTTCTTGGCTCTATCTGCCTTTTGGGGAAAGGACCTTTTGGTCATTTTTCCCATAAGACAAGAATCACACTGAGGCTAACTTTCCAATATCAATGAGCCTAAAGGCCTATCATGGATTAATCTCTGAATCCTAGTTGAGTTAATGTGGCCCAACCTTAGATGCCAAAGATATGGGTTATTGGCATTGGTCTTTCTCTTCCTATTTAAAGGTTCAGATTGAGCGTTATTCAATTGATTGTTAATAGGATTAATGAAGAACAGATTTGCATACATATGCTCAGTACATATTTCTTCTTCATTTCTACTGATAATTATACCAAAATAGAAAGAAACGGAATATCCTTGATTTATTAAGTTTGCAATTTAAACCAAATTATGTCTAAAACTAGGAACAAATAAAACATCATTTAAAATAACTATTCTATTACAATCAAAAGTGACTTCCAATTCTCTTACTACAAGGGCCCTAACTTGTGCTCTATTTCCTATGCATAGTCCATGTTCGCTCTTCTGGAGTTTTCTAATCTTTCTAAACCCCTGTAAGGAGTAACAGATATGATCACTGGCTCTTGAATTAACAATTTAAGTGGAAGTTGATCCAATCATTGATATAGATTCTAGATAGAAAGTATTACCTGTGGGGTTTTTCTTGGCCTGAAAATCTAGACACTTCTTTTTCCAGTGTCCCTTCTTCTCACATTTGAAGTATTTACCCTTGGGTTTATCTTTGGGCTGGGACTTCGGCTGGTGCACTGCATTCCCTTTCTTCTTTTTGAACTTTCTAGGCTTGGGCCCAATTCTTGAAGAAGAAGCTATCATAGCCCTAACTTGTGGCTTCATGACCTTCTCTACCACTTGGAGCTCCTTCATCAACTCTGTTAAACATATATTTAATTTGTGCATGTTGTAATTCAACTTGAACTGAGTGAAGGAGCCCGACAAAGATTCGAGAACCATGTCCACTTGGTTTCGGGGTCAATGACAGCCCCCAAGACTTCTGCTTCCTCGAAAGTAGTAATCATTTTAAGTATTTTCTCTCTAACTGATGCTCCTTTAGCCATCTTGGTGTTTATTATTGTTCAAAGAGCTTCTTGCCTTGTGGGCTAGCTCTTATCTTCTTACATTGTGGCTAATGACATACTTATATCATATGTAGTTGACATGTGCTCATGTTTGAATTGGAGCACATTCGACATAGAGGCTAGCATATAACATTGAGTCATCTTGTCAGCCTTTTTTCATACTTTTTCTGCCTCAAGCTTTTCAGTGGTGGAACCTTCTCCGATCACAAGGCAGGTCTCATAAATGACATATTTATACTCTTTGACTATGAGTATTATGTCCAGGTTACTCTTTCAATCCACATGATTTGGACCCGTTTACTTATTCTCGCGGAGTATAACAACTAAGGGACTGAAAGAACCTCCACCAACTATTTTTGAAATTTGAAAAATAAAAAAAAATATCAGAATTTTGAAAACAAAATAATTTTGTGCACTTTATCCTCATATTAAACTACCAATAGCTAATCCCATTACTATTATCTTTAACATAATTAATTTGGCTATTAGAAAAACTGACATTGCTTCTTGGGAAGATTAATAGTTTCCTAAGTTAAGTATATTAACCATCACAAATTAATTTTCCTTCTAGGCAATGATCTAGAAGATAACTTCATCGAGGGGATGTCCATTTCTTTCATTTCCTATGGACATACCTCGCACTATAACCTCCAGCATGGGTTGGCCGATCATAGTACCTGTCTTATTAATTACATCCTTCCATTAGTTCTAGATCCTTGTAGTATCTTCATCCCGTACGGGTTCACTCCCAGGGTGACGTGAGGAGACCTACGATCTCTAATGAGGATTGTGATGGAAGCCGTGGGGCCAATGGAACCCCTCTCCTACTTAATTTTTTAAATAAGAATTTTCTTGAAAAAATATAATTTCAAAATTTTCAATTAACTTCTCCTTTAACTTAAAATAAAATATCTAAATCCATAAAAATTTCTATATTATGGTTTATATCATTTGAGAAATTTTCCTCATGGATTAATTTTATTTAAGTTAAGCACTTAATAATTTCAAAAATTTTCCATTTAAAATTTCTTAGAGATTTTGATCTCAAGATTTTATTTGACACAAATAATTTTTTCCTTCGCTAAAATGAATTAAAATGGTTTTTCTATTTTAACTTACAAAAAATTCTAAATCCAAAATATTTTCTATGTCAAAGATAAAAAACTTTTAAGAAAATAACCAATGATTAATTTTTGTTTAAGTTAAAATAACCATTTAATTAAAGAAAAAAAAATTTCCTTCTCAAGTAAAATTTCCCAAAGACTTTGATCTTTGAGAAACATGTAATATTTTGGATCTTTGACAAAATACACGTTGCCATGCTTGAATGATCTAACAATTTGGACATTTTGCTAAGCACATCATAAATCAAATAAGTGATTCGTTGAGTACTCAATTGGGGTAGACTTCTAGTACTAGTCTTTATGGTTTAGGGGTAGTCTTCCGAAAGGTGGCCAACTCTAAGGGATGAACACTTTCAGGATGAGATGTTAGTAACTGTAAGTCAAGCCAGATCATGCTACCACTATAGCCCGGATAGGGCTATTAACTGGAGATAGATGAGCGGTAAGTTTAGGGTGGAAGAAGGAGGAGTATTCCTCTTAATGGACTGATCACCCACTTCACTGTGATGCAGGGTTTCACAGTGGCTAGTAATGATGCAAGATTTTATGACTTCACAATTACGTAATCATGTTGCAATGATATGAGTGGTTTGGTTGACTGAAATATTCTTACTTCGTTTATCCGGATTCAAATTGTTTATTTTGTGAATTATTTGCAAAACTTGGAATCATTCAGGATTTATTTGATTCATGGTTTGCAATGTTTTCTATCAACTATTTGAAATTTGCATCATAAATGTATTTCCATGCTATTCCATATACACACATATGACTTACTGAGAAATTCCTTTCTCGCACATCTTTCTTTGTCATATTTTAGGGTACTCTATACCTGAGGTGGGCATTTATTAGAGATGAGTGCCGTTCAAGTTTCAATACTCATTTATTTATTCGTGTTTGAGGAGATATATGTTATTTTAGACAATGTTCACTTAATTCTTAGTTTACGATTGTACATTTTAATTTTATCTTTAAGACCTTGTATTAAGTTTTGATATGATGTTTTTTTTTTTTTTTGGGTTAAGATCCAAACCTCTTTTCGTGTCACTTAGTTGTAACTGGTCCTAAGGACGAGGCGACATCCCCAACCCTCTTCGGGTCACATAGTAGTGGGGTGCTACAAGTGGTATCAGAGCCTGGGTTTAGGCAATATTGATGTATTGATGAAATTATTTACTTAAGTCTTTAAAATTTGTCCTAATCTGGTTGTTACTTGTGAATAGGATGGCTAGAAGATCCCCAGCAGTTGTTCAAGACTCGCCTTTAATGTGTGGACCCAATGCACCACCACCTATACATTTTTCACCATCTGAGTTTGAGTCTAAGTTCAAGCCTGAGCTAGAAGAGCTAGAATAGAAGAGTGAGGAAGAGGAGATAGAGGTAGAGAAACCTAACCCACCCATGAAAGAGGTGGACCTGACCCCGGATAGTGAATACCCTAGTGAGATAGAGTTTGAGGTGGCCAAGAGTAAGTATGAGGAATTTATGGCTTGACACGAGCGGGTTTGGATGGTAAGGCTAAGAGTAAGACTTTTAGTAGCAGAGAGTGTCATTAAAAGGCATTAGACTTTGGGATTCGTGGACAAAAAGGACATAGATATCTTATAAAATACCGAGGGGTGGCTATATAAGGTAGACATAGAAGGGCCAAATAGGGAGTATGCTTGTGGGGTCTTCTGAGTGCTGGGACCTTAGGAATTTGATACGAGCTTGGGAGCAACAAACTTTGGAAATTAAACTTAAGAACAAGACTTAAGAATTGGTCACCCAATCCCCTACCAAAATGCCCACAAAATATGAACCCTAGGTAATTTAACAACTAGAACTCAAATTTTAATAGGATTTGGCCAACTACTTCAATACTCAAACACCCTTGAATCTATAAAGAATTCAAGAACAAATGGGATGGAGAAAAGTAGACACCCTTCTAGGTTTTCCAACAAGAACACTAGGCAAGAATGAATCTACCCAATAACCAAGATGAAGAAACCATTTGGATTAACCTAAAGATTGTAGAGACTCTAAACAAAGGTGGGTCTAATTTCTTTGCTTGGTCATGAAAGGTGGAACTAGGAGGAATCCTCCTTTCCAAGAGTTCAACACTTCATTCAAAAATCTAAAATCTGCATTCTAATATAAAAGAGGCTATAATGGGGTATTTATAGGCCCCAAGTTACCCTAACTAATTAGTAAACAAAGAATAGAAATTAGATGGCCTTAATACAAATTTTTAGGCCCTATTACACGTCTTAAAATAGATTTAAACATAATAAAAGTCTTGGAAATTTATTTGGGAACAAAACAGAACAAAGAAAAAAAAAATTCAGTAAAACTGCGTATGGCCAGACTGGACATGGCACCGTGTCCAAGGATTACACCCAGCACTGGGCGTAATCTACCCGGTGGCTATTTTTTTGCCAGATTAGGGACCTGCACTGGGTAGGCTCTGGGCGTCCTCCCCTATTTTGTTGCACTTTAAAACTTGCTCCTTGGACTTCTATTCTATTTCTCTGTGTTTCCTTGATCTTCCAAATGAAACGTTGGTTGGCTTGAGCCTTTCTTGATACTCCTTTGGCCTTTAATCCTTGTTCAAAGATTGGCTTGATCCTCCACACGGATTATTGCTTTTGTTGTGCGTCTTTTGGCCCTTTCTTTTCTATCTATCTCTTCACAATCTTCTTGGACCTATGTTTATTGAATTTGTTGTCTTGAAAACTCCATTGATTCTTCTTGAATGTTGCTCTTACCTATGGCACCATGAAATGTTATTTTATCCTTCTTCCCCTTTCTTGAAAATAGCCTTCATGCCTAATTTGATTCCTATCATTTCCCCCTTCTTGATGATGATTTGTCCCTGAATCGATACCTACATTACAATTTAAACAAGGCATTTTATGTGAAGGTAAAATATTTGGCTTTAGCACCTCAACAACTCTCTTGTTTTCTCTCTTCTCAACCCAAGCCCTCAACCTCATTTTACCTTCACTCATTTTCTTTTTCTCAACCTCTTGTTTGGCTCTCTTTTGCACCACATTACTTTATGTTTGCCTCTCTCCATACTTTTTTACTTTTGTTTCATCTTCTTTTAGCTCTCGCTCTCTTTTCCTTCACTCTTTTTTCCTTCATTTTTCTTTCTCCTTTTCCTTTCTTTTTCCCTCAAAAGATTTTGATCTTTTGTAACCTCACTAGGGGACATTGGAAGCAAAGTAAACTTTTTTCCCTCTTTGCTCAAGGCATAAGTGTTTCTTCTACCATTATACATCACATCTCTATCAAATATCTAAGGTCTTCCCAACAACAAGTCTCCAACATGCATGGGTATCACATTACAAAGTACCTCTTCTTCATAATTTTCCCATGCTAAATGCAACATTGGCTTGTTTGTTTACCTTTACCTCACCACAACCATTGACCCATCGAAGCTTGTATGGCTTAGGATACTTCATGGTCTCTATACCCAACTCTTCCACCAATGTAGTACTTATCATATTTGCACAACTTGCACATTCTATCATCATACTAGATGGCCTTTGATTGAAATTACATCTTGAGTAAAAAATGCTTTCCCTTTAGGAATCATCCATATCCTCAACAATATAAGTACCTAAGTCTCTACTAGCAACACCAATTAGTAAATTTCTTTGCTCAACCACATTTTTCCTTTCACCATCTTCTCATTCTTTTAGATTTGTGGCCTCCCTAGAAAATGGCATTGGTGTTTCACTTTTCACAACCTTACATTCTCCTTCTTTCTTTTGATGATATGAGGTCTCTCCCAATATATAGTTACTTGAAGCATTTTTGGGACCTTCATCTTTAGCCCATATTTGCTCCTTATCAACCACATCGTTATCATGCTCAACTCCTTCTTTGGTATCCCCATGTTGGTGGTCTTCACTCCTTTGTATTAATAGACTTTTCCCAACTTCATCACATTTTCCTCACCTATTTGATTGTGCAATTCTTTTTCTTTGGCTTCTTCTTCTATCTTCGCTTCTTTCTCAATTTCTTGTAGCTCATTTTGTTCACTTTTTTCAACCCCTTGCTCCTCTCTATTCTTTTCTTAATTTGTTTCTCTCACATCTCAAATCTTTTGTTCAATTGGCTACATTGCAAATGAAAGGACTTCCAATGACAAGTAGGTGAAGTGTATTCATAGCTGGAACAATACTCACAAGGGTTCACTTCACTTCTTTGCAACTCATCTCTATTTCCTCGACTTTTCCTTCTTGGACAATTACACATGTTATAGCCATAATCTCAAGAAGTGGAACAAATATAATCTTACTTTCTTCTAAAACCACTCTCAGAAGAATTTTATAATGCACCCATTTCCCTTGACTTGGATCTTTTTGGACATTTATAGGAAATGTGTGTATAGCTCGAACAAGTATAGCATCCATACTCCCTCTCTTTTTGCATACACTTTTTATCCTATGCAACCCACTCATTGAATATTTTTGTGGTCCTTTATCATATTCTTTGAAATACCCCATGCTCTCATAGTCATCCTCTTCATATCTCCAATCATACTCATCATTCCTACTATAACTACTTCTAGTCCAACAAAGCTTTTCATAGCAATAATATCCTCCACTTTCATTCTAACTAGCTATAGTGAACTTTGCTTTCAAGAGAAATACCCATAAAATTTTAAGTAGAAAACACAAAAGGAATTTCCCACTTCACTCCCTTACGTGTTTACACTCTTTCAATGATACTCTTCTCTCATTTATACTCTCTTTTGGCTTTTATCAAAATGAGCTCACCCTTTTGCCTTTTTCACACTCTCAATTCCACACTCAAGTTCTTCCTGAAGTCTACCTAATCTAAAGGATTTAGTTCCACTAGTTAAAACCAACTAAATTCTAAGGGTTCAAGAGAAAGGACATTCCTAAGAAGAAATGAGCTATCACTAGATGGATAACAAGAATAAGACTCAATCAATCAGGAATTTCAAGCACTGAGTTGTCACATAAACTCTAGGATTTCTCAAGAAGATGTGTAGTGACAACACTAGTCAAGTGCTATAAAGATTCAAATAAATGAGGATACTAAAGAATAGGACTCAAGATTGGCAATGTTCAATTTAATCCCAAGTATCTCAAGAAGATGTCAATCTAAATATTTAACCCACCAAAAACAAGAAATATATCAATTAAGTTCAATAGAAGTGATAAATGTAAGCTAAGAACCCTTACAAGACTTTGTAAAGACACTTAAGTATTTCATCAAATACTTGGTAGGCAACTAGTTCAAATGGCAATTTTCAAATGTTAGGATGCAATCACAAAACTTAATAGTTCAATTTGATGATCAATCAACTCACTGAAAACAATGATCACACAAGCAGTTCAATAGCTTAAAGAGTTGAATTGTTATAAACCAAGATGCACTAATTTGTTTTCCAAGCTTTTAGGCAATTCACAAGAAAATTTACTACTAACAATTAGAACATTTAGTTCCACAAAAGTCAAGTTAAAAAGCAATAAAATCTATAGGGATTCAATAAACAAAGCTTCCGTGGTCATATAAGCACATTCCTAAGTCATAAGACCACATATCAAGCACTTGGTGTGCAACCTTGTAACTAAAGGTATTTTAAAAATTTCAACCATATAACCATTCCAATGCTCAAAATTCACAAGAAAATTTCATTCCCAATGGTAGATATAACATCAAGGAGCAATTGCACAATAAATAGAAGTTCAAAACTAGAGTTTAATAACTCACAAAATCAGCTCAAAGTTGAGTTACGGGATTCAAATTTGTAGCAATGGTTTGGATAAGATATCTATCTTGTTTGAGCACAAAATCAGCAAACATTAATGCCAAATAATTCCTTAAAAATTATACAAATAATAGGGTTATTTTGACATCAATTTTATGGCATAATATTGAGTTCCGAGCATTCAAAAATAGCACAAAAATAAGTGACAAAAATTGTAAAAATTTCACCAAGCTCTTCAAGAAGATTATACCTTTGCCCAAAGAAAGTTGTGTTAATAAGAATCAACACAACCTTGCTCTGATACCACTTTGATGCGAGCTCGAGAGCCCTAAACATTGGAAATTAAACTCAAGAACAAGACTTTAGAATTGGTCACCCAATCCTCTATCAAAATGCCCACAAAATAAGAACCCTAGTTGATTTAACAACTAGAACTCAAATTCTAATAGGATTTGACCAACTACTTCAATACCCAAACACCATTGAATCTACATAGAATTCAAGAACAAGTGGGATGGAGAAAATTAGACACCCTTCTAGGTTTCCCAACAAGAACACTTGTCAAGAATAAATCTACCCAGTACCCAAGATGAATAGATAAGTTGGATTAACCCAAGGATTTTAGAGACTCTAAACAAAGGTAGGTCTAATTCCTTTATTTGGTCATAAAAGATAGAACTAAGGAGGAATCCTCATCTCTAAGAGTTCAACACTTTTTTCACAAATCTGAAATCTAAATTCTAATACAAAAAAGGTTATAATGTGGTATTTATGTGCCCCAAGTTGCCCTAACTAATTGGTAAACAAAGTATAAAAATTAGATGGTCTTAATACAAGTTTTTAGGCCCTATTACACGTCTTAAAATAGGTTCAAATATAACAAAAGTCGTGAGAATTTATTTGGGAACAAAACAGAACAAAGCAAAAAAAATCAGTAAAACTACGCATGGCCATATTGGACACGGCACCAGGTCCAAGGACTACACCCGGTGCCCAGCGTAATCTGCCCAGTAGCTATTTTTTTCCCCATATTAGGGTTGGCACTAGATCCTTCATTCTCGACAAGCATCGGGTAGGTTCTGGGCGTCCTCCTCTATTTTGTTGCACTTCAAAACTTGCTCCTTGGACTTCTATTCCATTTCTCTGTATTTCCTTGATCTTCCAAATGAAACGTTGGTCGGCTTGAGCCCTTCTTGATACTCCTTTGGCCTTCAATCCTTGTTTAAAGTTTGGCTTAATCCTCTACATGGATTGTTGCTTTTGCTGTGCATCTTTTGGCCCTTTCTTTTCCATCATCTCTTCACAATCTTTTTAGACCTGAGTTTGTTGAATTTGTTATCTTGAAAACTCCCGTGATACTTTTACCTATGGACTATAAAGTGTGATTTTGTCCTTTTCCCCCTTCTTAAAAATGGCCTTTGTAATACCCCATGTTAGATCGTCTTTGGTAAGTGGGGGAAATGTCATGCATGTCATATTAAGTTATACCGCATTTGATGATTTGAATTATTTTCCATAAAAATATTGATTGTGGATTGCATGAATTAATTTATTCTTGAAGTAGTTGGATTGCTTGAGCTTTCATTTATTGAGGAGAGTTTATTAGAAAAAAAGGGTAAAGCAAGTGGGAAGAAATCAAGGGAGTTGTTAGGAGAATATTTAGAAAGAAAATGTAGCTTGGCATTTAAACCTTGACGGGCTTGAGTTTGAATCATAGCTATTTCAAATCCTTTTTATTCTCTTATTTTCTTTCCTCCTTCCCTAATTTTTCCCTAGCTTGGCCGAAATCCCTAGGAGAATAGCCACTAGGAAATTAATTTCCTAAGAAGAGGAAAATAAATTAGGAGAGTGATTTATTTGAAAATTATTTTATAAAATATTTGAGAACAAATTAAATTTTAGTTTCTAATATCTTATCATAATCTTTTAGAGAATTTTAAAGATTACTAATCTAGATTTTCTTTTAGCAATATCTAAATAATATACTAGTAGAGAAAAATATATATAAGAAAGTACATAGGTATTATTTTCATGGAAATAAATTTCTTTATTTTATCTTCTTTCAAATAATATTTATGGAAATAAAAAGCTTAGAGGTGAATTTAAATGAAATAATTATCTCTTGGATAAGAGGATGATTTTCGAAAATTTAGGAAGGAAAAGGAAGAAGAATTCGGTAGCTTCAAGGAAGTAGGAAATCAGAATTTTCTCTCAATATAACTATTTATTAGCTATTTAAAAATTACTCAAATTAAAATAGGGAATTAATTAAATTATTTCCTAAATAGATAACCTAGTTACCTCATCAAATATTCTGGAAAATTGCATCAAAGCTGCCGCCACCCTTGGAGCAAGTATAATCCAAATAAAACTTTCTAAAACCTAGCTAGGGTTGTCCAAGAAAACTTTAACCAACTAGGACTTTATTTTAGCCAAAAGAATAATAGAATTTTCCCCTCAAATTCCTTCAGAATTTCGGCCAAAAAAACCAGCCTTATTTTGTACGAAATTCTCAGCAAAAACCTGCACAGAAATTCTTCTATTTAGCAAGCAAAATACAGCTACCCAAAGACTTCTTTTCCTTCTCTTGTTTCGCCACTTTAGAGACCAAAACCAACCAGCATTCTTCTTTCATTCTGTCCAGATTTTTCCTCACTGTTTTTCTAGAATTTTGGCCACCCTTAGCTTCACAAACACAGCAGCAATCAACCCTAATTTCCTTGCAAAATTTTGGCAGCCATAGAACACCCAAAGCTGAACAATTTTCTCTTGTAATCAAGAAACACTAGGAAGACCAAAACTCCTTTAAACACCTAAACCTAAAACCCTAGCCTTTTATATACAGCAAACCACAAAAATCTCCACCCTTTCAGCCCCTCAAACTCATGAAAAACCCAGCATTCAACCAGCTCCAAAATTCGGCCAGCCTATTCCAAGAACAAAACCAAAACCGAATCTCTCTACAAGGTAATTGATCTTCAACCCTTCTATTCAACCCCTACTCTCTTCTTTTCCTTTTCTCTTCCTTAAATCACGTCCATAAGGGATTGATTTTACCTATTCTTTGGTGAGACTTGATTAAAGGCATCCAAGCGAACCAAACTCTTCAACTATTGATCAAACTCAAGCTAGTCAACAAGGAGTTGCCGTGATTTAAGCCTAAATCGTTAAGAGGTAATCAAGATCCTATCTTTATTGATTTAAATGGTCTTAAACTTCAAAATATTGGCTTAAGGATGTCTATGGAGTCTATTATGAAAGCATGAATATATTAGATTGATGATCATGTTGAGGAAAGCCATAGACAAAGTATGTATGAGATAGGACATTGATGTATCTTGTCATGATGAATCTAGATCCATGCTAAATAGACAAAAGATGAGATCTTTTAATGTTTATGGGGCTATTTATGATGATTTTATGTTAGTTTAATATGGAAGATGTCATATGATGAATTGATCTAGATCAATGCACGGTTATGATCAATAGAATAGTAAAGGAAAGTTATTCATGTGATCTATTAAATTAAATACCATGGGTGAAAGGGGTAGATAATGAAATCATGGAGAGTCATGTTGTATGAAATAATGGATGGAATGATTGAATCCTAATTGTGGGATTATTTACGTTAGATAAGGAAAGAGTGGTAAGTAGAGCAATTGATTGAGTGGAATTTGGCTGTGATTTATTCAGGTAAGTCCCTGCATAACTATTTTGATAAATGCTATATGTTTGCAAGAAATTTGTACAATGTTATTTGGAATTGATGTCAATATGATGTTTTGAAACAAGGATTGAGCCTTGACTAGAAATGATGAGTTATACTAGATTGTTGTGAGATTTGGATTAGAAATGTGAATATTTTATTTTCAAAATGAATTTGCTAAATTTTAATTTTTCAACCTAAAAAATGATTTCTTAAACCATTGTCAAACGATTTGAAAATGCTATTATGAAAAACCATGTTTTGCAATCAAATTAATCAAGACTTTCGAAAAAGGGAAAATGATTCTGCCCTTAACCGGGGAGCGTTGAGTACTCAGTGGGGGTAGGCTAGTAGTACTAGTTTCGAACAACAAGAGTGAGTCTTCTGGCAAGTGGCCACCTCCAGAAGATAAACTCAACTTGGAGAGACGACAATACTATTTAGTCAGGCTGGTCTAGCATATTGGTCCATGTGGACATTGTTGATTCGGATTGGACAACCGAAATGTTGGGTGTAGAGATAGAGGAGTATCTCACATAGTGGGTGAATTTTCCACTGCCCTTTGTTGAAAGAATACATTGGGAAGTTATCATGGTGGTAACCATGATATGGATTGCGTTACTATATTGTTGAATCTTTTGCTAATCCCTATTTAATGAATTGTGAATGTGATGAAACAATGATTTATTGTGAACTATTCTGGATTGATTGAGCAAGGCTCATTTGTATGATTGTTATTGATAAGATTAGCTTGCAAACACGATTTTGTGGTTTTGATAAACTTGCATACATGAAATGGTTATAACTGACATTTGCACACACGGGACTTACTGAGATGTCAATCTCACACCTTTTATATCATGATTTCAGGGGGTTACTTTTAGTGAGCGGGGCGAAGCTGGGGTTGAGCTTCAGTTCATTTATTTAGTTGTGTTTTGAGTTTATTTCAAGAGACGCTTGTTAGTTTTGATTTTTCGAACTTGTATAAGTTTTGCTTTCGAATGTAATGGAAATTTTCTTTTAATTTTATTTAGCAGTTTTGTTTTATTTTGTACCTCGTTATAAAGACCCCTAGTCCTTTGGACGGGGAGACATCCTGCCCTATTTAGGTACTTAGGGTGTGGGGTGTTACAGCCTTCATGTCTAATTTGATTCCTATCAGAATTATTGATAATCTTTTCCATGCTTTCAATAAGTCTAACACGAAGGACTGCGAAAAAATTAATTATGCAATAGAAGACAACAAATTAAAATTTTCTCGAGCAAAAGTCTAGGAATACTTACTTGTAGGGCATTTTACTTGAACAACTAGAGTTGAATTTGATTTTGACTGCCCTTGTTCAATTGGAACATCTACTTATTCTACGGGTATACCAGCTAATCGTCGGCTCTTTCGTATCAAAGACTTACCACGTTTGCTAGCTCTTGATCTTCCAGAGTATTCTCTAACCTCTATGGACCTCTACCGATAAAAATAGAACTAAGGTAAAGAAGATTGGAAGAAAAATAAAAGAGCTAAAATGGTAAAGGAAAAACAAAGAAAAATCGACAAAGGAGACGTTGGCCTTGGTTCGTCTTGAAAAATTGAAAGCTTTAGGGTGTTTGCACAGTGATCCAGTCAACCCTAATTCCAAGATCGCGTGTGATCTTTTATAACCAAAATCACAGCTTTCTTTTTCTTTCTTTTTTTTTTTTTTTACAAACACAATACCAATTTTCCTTTTACTTTATTCTCCTTATTTCCTTTTCCATTGGTCATGTGAAGGCTAGCTTAGGTTACTAAAACCTTTTAGCCGCCACTCCCAAACCTTGGTGGGCCAAGGCTTTTCTTAATTACACTACAAGAATAATAGGATATAGTGCCGCCAATTTATGTCACTAAAGTGTGGCTTTCCTGACGCTTTTGGCCTGCTGGCGCTTTGCCATGGCGTCGTCCAAAATCGTGTCACAATAGCTGCTGTGACGCTGAAAAGCATAACCAAAAGTGTCACTAAACGATGTCTATTCTGACGCATACTTGTGTCATACTAGATCTTCTATTGTGACACTCGTTTGTGTCAACAAAAACGTCATTAACTCAATGTTAATTTGACACAATAGGTATTATATTGTGACACTAATTGGCGTCAGGCAAATACTACTACTCTGACACAGCAATTTGTCAAGAAAGCATGGCTAATATGACACATTTTTCATCACAAAAGGGGTTCTACTATGACACTTTTATGTGTCACAATAGTTACTATAATGTGTCAACGGAAGTGTCATGAAAGTACATCTAATATGACAGGCAAAGCGTCAGTATATGGCCTTTAACGCGACAATGAAAAGTGTCATGTAATTTGTCAGCTCTATTATGACGGAAAAAAGCATCACTATAGGTTATGTAATGCCAATAAGCATCAGTGCTCGTTAGGCCTCTGTTTTTTTTTTTTACCTGCCTTAAATATATACCTGTTTCCCCCATAAATAAAATATAATTTTTAAATGCATTATATGAAAGATCAAAATAATCAAAAGCCACGCCGAAAAGAAAGTAAATCGAAATGTAAATTCTATAATATCCAAATTTAATATTCATATTCATCGAACGAAAATAGCACAAAAGTGAGTACCAGTATATTTGAATACATTAGTTCTTGAAACCAAGCTAATCTAAAACTAAAAATTCATTCTTCCAATGATGTTGTCCCAATCCCAAACTGCTTTGATACTGAGATGCATATTCAATCTTCTTCGCGAATCCTCACCTATATTTATCATATGGACTGAATTTAGTAACAACAACATTATAAGGCATGATGAAAAACAACAAATATTAAACTAATTAATAAGGTAAGTGTTTAGATAGTTACCAAATGGTGTGGCCAAGCAATAGATAATCCAATTGAGTCTCCAATTGTTTGAATGAGATCTAATGGCCTTATCAATTGCTCATCACGATTGAAAGGAGCTAAAACCATAACTTCACACCATCCTTCACCTAGCCTTAGTCCCCCAACTTGTTGGGATGGATCCAAATTTTGAATGCGGCCTGTAGCAACTACTTTAGTAGAATCCAACATGCTTAAAATTGAAACATATCCACCAACCTGCAATGAGTATTTTATTCAGTCTATATTTAATGGAATTAGTGAAACAAGCTAAACAACGCATGGTCATGAAAAAGGAATTGACTATGCAAAGTAAGCATCAGTATTTATCAGCAAAGTTAACTTTTACTATGATCTGTCTCAACAAAATAGCTGCAATTTATGCATCCTTTCAACTTCATAAGAAACATCTATTCATACCAATAGCATAAGCAGCAGACATCTCAAGAAGAATAAGGAAGTCAGAGGAAAGGGGAAAAATAAGAACAAGAACAAGACAAGCTAAGCAAACATTGGCTGTTAAACATAGAAGCCTAATGCATAAATCCACAAGTTAGCCCGAAGTTCTAAGTTCATCCGTTTTATACGTGGAATGTTTGGAAGACTCAAATAAGTGTATTCTGCATATGGAGAGGTTTATTGATCGCAACCATACTGAAAATTAGAGATGTATAACCAACAATCTAAAAATACACTGATAATGCTACTGAAAATGCACTGAAACCAACATCAGCCAACACCAAAGATGCACTGAAAATGCTACTGAAAATGCATTGATAATGCTACTGAAAATGCACTGAAACCAATATCAGCCAACAACAACCAAAACCAACACCAGCCAACTCCAATACCAACCAAAACCAACACCAGCCAACACCAACACCAGCCAACGCCAATACCATCCAAAATCAGATCCAAAAAAAATAAAAAAAAGAAAAAGTTCACATCAGCCAACACTAAAACAAACGTCAGCCAATAACAACCAAAACCAACACTAGCCAACTCCAATACCAGCCAAAACCAACACCAGCCAACGCCAACACCATCTAAAACTAGATCCAAAAAAAAAAAATAAATAAATAAAAGAAAAAGGGATGATGAACTATTTATACGCATGCTTTGCTACATTACCGAAGAAGTAAGGCAGGAATTATGTTAAAATATGGTCTATACCCTTAATGTAGTGGTGCTACTGTCGGAGCACATTGATAGGATTCTTGAATCAGGTGGGGACGGACTATTTCTCCAAGGCATTAACAATGCTCGTATCTCTGCGAGTTCTTTTGCTTATTCACTCAACTGGTGTTTCATACTTGTAATTTCATCTCTTTGCTCTTCAATTATACGAAAGGATGTGCTGCGACTTGGTATTTCACCCCATACATCTGAAGGGTGAACACCACTGCCAAACATGCGGATTCTACCATATTTATTTGGGCCAACAACTTGAGAGAATATATCATTTGGCCCAAGTCTATCTTCTGAGCCAAGTATGAGCTGTGTTGTTCTTTCATTCATTTCATTCTATTGAAAGAAGAACATTAAACAAAATATATGATTAAAATTATAACACTTGCTCCAAAATAAAATTCTGCATTTTTCAGCTTTAGCACAAATCTTTGTTTTTAGCATATCTTTTGATATACCACTCTAAACCACTCGAAATTTGGGCTAAAGTGCTCCTAAGATCCTTAGCTATATCTAAATGAATTCCATTTGATTAATACAGAATCAACACTGAATTTCTGCTCCAAAATCAGTCCAACTTTTACCATGATTTATCCATTTTCTGCACAAAATAACATTATCCAAACCACCCTTAAAACACCTTCAGACATCATTTAAAGCACATCACATGACACCTTGAATTAGCCAGCACACACAACAGCCCCAAAACATAGCCATTTTCTAAGCATATATCATGATTTTCATGAATTTCTCAAAAAAATTAATGTTAGCTCTCCTATAACATAAATGACTCCAAGAAGTACTTTCTGAATAAGTTGTAGAAATTCCCAAACAAATGCATTCGACTATTCCCAAACAACTGACCAATGCAAACTACAGCAATCTTATAGTTCCTAAGTTATTTCTACTATCTCAATGTATAACCTTTCTCAAACCCACGCACAACATCTCATGAAAAAAAGAAAGTTGAGATATTTCAAGCTACAGATTTCATACAAAAGTTTTAATCTTTCTAGCATCTAGAATGCTTCTACATTCTCTTTGTCATATAATTCAAGTGACAAGTAAACATACCAACTCTCTCTTTAACACCATATAGGTAGCTTTTAGCTTTTTGCTTTTAACACTATGTGCATGGATGTCCAGGGGGTAAAAAAACAGAAGTAACTGCAACCAGATACTAGCACTACAACCAGAAACTAGCTTACCACTGTATTGGCAATATGAGAGTCAGAAGAACTTCCATTAGCATCCATATAACATTTCTTGAACATTTGTACACGAGTTGGGGAATGGCCTTGCTCCGCTGTTTGAATCATTCAATATAGTTTATTAATTACTAACGGGCATTGAAATTAACACTTGAAATTGGGGCAAAATTTAAATTTACCATATCTGCACGAATTTGACAATGTGGCTTCTTCCCTGTCCTGTGATTCATGTTCTTCATGTTCCTATTCCTTTTGTTCTTTTCCGACAATGCCTTTTTTTTTTTAACACCAACAGATTTACATGTCATTAGTCCCCATAAAAATACAAAATTTCCAGAAATAAATCCTGAATTTTCTCCTATAGTCGAAGGAAGTAGTCATACCTTCCCTTCTGATAAAGCCCACCATTGTATGAAATTAGTCCATTGACTTTGTATCACGCGTTCATCAGTACATGGAGTTTGGTTTTGAATGTCTTTTTCTGGATCATACCAGTCATGCTTCAATGATGATTTCCAATTCCTCCACTTTATTCCAATTGACCGTAAGATAGCGGGCTTAAGACCAGGTTGTACATTAATTTTCTCCTGCATATGGACAGAAAAATGCATATATCAAAATAGATATTACAATTTGGAAGAAGACACTTTGTTTTTTCCAATTATAGGGCAATTGTTTGTTATCATTGACTGTCCTTCCAAATTTGATCTGTTTTCCCTCCAACTCATTTAATATCATATCCCTATTCAATTTAGGTGGTGGCCTTCAATGTTCTTGCTAACCATCAAATGATTGTGCATCCTTTCGAAAACGATGACTGGAAGACAAAAACCTACGATGCCCCATATAGCAATGTTTGCCACCATTCTTCAACCACTGTGATTTTGTTTCCTTATGACAAATAGGACAAGCTAGCTGCCCTTTAGTGCTCCACCCAGACAAATTTGCATAACCCGAAAAATCACTAATTGTCCACAATAATGCCGCACGTAGTTGAAAATTCTGGTTAGAAGATGCATCAAATGTTGGCACTCCTATGTCCCATAACTCTTTCAATTCCGCAATTAGAGGTTGTAAATAAACATCAACATTGTTACCAGGCACGGATAGACCAGGTATCAACAATGACAATATGAAATATGGTTGCTCTATACACATCCAAGGGGGTAAGTTGTAAGGCATGAGTATCACAGGCCAAGTACTATGAGCAACATTCATATTTTTAAATGGATTAAAACCATCGGATGCTAATCCCAACCTCACATTACGAGTATCTTTTGCGAAATTTGAATGCGGATCGTCAAACGCTTTCCAAGCGGGTGAATCGACGGGATGTCTCATACAACCATCATCCGTCCGACCTTCTGCATGCCATCTCATAGAAGCTGAAGTCTTGGTTGACATGAATAAATGTTGCAATCGAGGCTTCAAAGGAAAGTGCCACAAAACTTCCTTCGAAATCTTCCTCTTCTCACCCGTTGGGTCATTTTCAGAACTGACCCACCTAGACTCTTTACACGTTTCATACTCCTTCCACCCTTCTTTGTCCCCCCAGTACAATGTACAATCATTAGGACAAGCATCTATTTTTTCATAGCCTAAGCCCAGTTGTTTCATTAATTTTTCAGCTTCATAAAAAGAATTAGGAAGTTCTACACCCTCAGGAAAGGCTTCTCTCAACAAATCAAGTAGCATATCAAAATGTTTGTTTGACCACTTCCCTGCGCACTTCAGATGAAGTAATCGAATGATGAAAGGAAGTTTGGAGAATTTCTTACAACCTGGATATAGTTCCTGTTGAGAGTCATTAATAAGTTTGTAAAATTTTTCAACATCTGGGGATGGCCTATTACTTTCTTCATCTATATTTCCACTAGGTGGGACTCCAAAAGCATCATGCAACATTGCTCCCATGTCATCAGGCATATTAACTACATTATCCACTGTGTCAGTTGAATGCGATGTAGATAAACTAGAACTAAAGAGTTCTCCATGCGCTATCCAATGTGTATACCCCTTAATAAACCCCGTAACAATCAAATGCTCCTTTGCCTCATCTTTTTTTTTCTCATTACTCCATTTCCACATCTCAAACATGGACACAGTATCATTCCATTTAAACTTACATTGTTCATTGCAAAGTTTAAAAACCTTTCAACTCCGTTTTGATATTCAGTAGTATTCCTTGGAAGTTTCATCCAACCCTTTTCCATACCTATGAAACTAAAAATCCAAATCAAATGGCAGAAGATCAATTTGAGCAATCCTAATTAGTCTACTAAATAGAAAGACAAAAAATAGATAAAATAAAATAATACGACATTTTATCCCTATCTTAACTATGATGGTGCATGTGTTATCTAGTTTGGTTTAAAATAAATATGCCTTGTTTAGTCAAGTCAGAATTTTTATATTGTGAATATTTTATAGATTCTACTGTGGGTTGGACATTTACGCCCTTCGGCTCCTTGGTGAAACTGGAAAGAGAGTGAATAAAAGAGGGTCCTCCATGCTATACACCCCAAATAGCCAAAATATATCTTGTGGTGATTCATCTACATAAATTAACAAAATTAACAAGCAAATTGATAATCAAGTAACTTGTTGCTCGTGTAAGGCACTAACTAAGGGAAAAAAAAAATGGTTAACAGCTTTCTTTAGCATGATAGAATGAAGAGGAAAAATGGTATGCTTCTAATCTATGTAGAAACAAGCTTCAGTCCCAATAAAGTAAAACAATTAACATGATTTTTTTCCACGAATAACTAGTTCCTAATATCATTCACTACTGGGAAAAATTAACATGAAAATAATAAAGAAAGCAATGCAACACACTTATACACAAACCTGAATTTATCTTTTTATCTGCCCTTTAGAAATCAATCAATAGCAACCCCTTAAATTTATCTGCATAAAGGAATTTAATCAAGCTACATTAATTCCAACTCGTCAAAAGTTTTCAACCACAAAAATTGCACCAAACATTCTCTAATTCTGCAAAAGTTAACAAGAACCAAAAAAACACTTGGCTTAGTGGATGAATGCCAAAATTGCATTAACATTTTACCTAAAAGAAAGGTTACAAACAATTTTTATTCCAACTGGATGGAGTATGCTTTGCTTTCTATTTCATTAGCTAAGAAAAGGCATCTAAACATGCAGTATCTATCCAGGATCCAATAACAGTGAAGACTTTCATCTTTTCTTTTAGTACATACTATATTTGATATTAGATTTCCAAATTGTAAGAAATGGGAGTAGGATGAAGAAATGGAGAACTGCAGGGAGTCTTTGATAGTTTTATTCCAAACCTGAAAATAGTGAAGAATCAAAGGCGGATTTTAAGTCAAGTTGTTTGGATTGTATGGGTATATTTGACAGATATTGCACAAGTTTCAATATGCATCTTTTTAGAGAAGACGATGAACTATTTTTCTTATCAGATATTCAGATTCATTATGATGCTCATGGTTTTTATTTGCTAGCTTTGTTGCTGTAATGCATCAGTTGTATCTGTGTACTCTTTATTCCATCCTTAGTATTCCTGGTTTTTATAGTTAATATTCTGCCACCAAATCGTGAATGAAAAGCGAGAATTCCTTCCCTGTTTACTTCAGGTTTTGAGTTCATCAGCATGCATTTATGATGCCTTCTGGTTCAGCTTTCCCTTAACATTTTGTCTGTTCTAACTACAGCTTATGCAACATGCTTTTAAGAATAAGAATACAAGATACAAGCATTTAATAAGTAGTATAGAACAAAGAATTGGCTATGTCAACTAGTGAGACCACATCATATAAGCATAAATATGTAAAAGTAATAAAAAGAATACAGATATAATATTTAACTACCCAAAATAAATAAATAAGAAATAAAAAGCCAATGCATTTTCCAACTTTATCTTAGTAACAACCCACCCCCACCCCTCCCCTCCTACCAAAAATAAATAAATAAGAAATAAAAAGCCAATGCATTTTTCAACTTTATCTCAATCAAGAAGTTACAAGTCCAACTTAGCTTCCTTTCCATTAGAAAAGAAAAAAAACATATATAAGCAAATTGAAATTTGCATATACAAGCTAAACCAAGGCACTAACCAACAAGCCTTCTTGAAGGGCCAATTGCTTTGCAGTTTCAACAGCTTCAATGCTTTATATCTGATAGACAATTGAATAAATGCCATAAGTAACCAGCTAAAAGAACTCAGCTATCGTAAATAACGATAGTCTGCCAACATGCCTAATTGTGAAAGGCAAAAGGAAATTGGAAAAACAAGATGCTCTAAACACACATGCATAGTAAAGTCATATGCAAAGAAAAATGCAGACCCAAAAGCAGGGAAAAAATATAGACAAGAGATTCTACCTGTGTTGCTATTATTTGTTGCTACCTGATGTTTCCCAACCTCTAGTTTTCTGCCTTTCCTGGTTATTCGGTGGACTTTGCCTATCTGTTCTACCAACTGTTTTGTCTTCCTCTTGTCTGTTCTATCATATTGGCTTGGCATGTATCTCGGTCTTTTGCTCAACACTCCACACCTGCCATCCGTTTTGTTTGATCTGCAAAAACCGCACATTTCATGTGGAAACCTGTTTGTCAGACTTGCCTGGGTTCTAGGCTCAAATTTTCAATTCCAAACCCCCAGACACAAGCTACGCACTAGCCATATAAAATTTAGCTTATTATTTCTCCATTCTCTGCTGTCGGTTTCTCTCTCCCACCCAACCCGACAACACGGCTCACTCCATAACCTTTCCAGAATTGTTAACCTATATCTCCGGTAAGTCTTATCTTCGTAACCTTTTCAGACTTGGCATATAAAATTTAGTTTATATTTCTTTTTGTCTCCACTCTTTGCTGCTAAATTTCTTCCCCACCCAACTCGACAACACTGCTTACTCTATACCCTTCTCATTTTTTAAATTCTTATTATATTGGCCAGAGTCTCTTTCTGATGGCCTGGACCTAATGGTCCAGACCAGAGGACGAAAGAAATCTAAGTTTTCTGGGGTGTCGTCTTCATCCATACCCCAGAAAATTCTCTCCCCTTCCAAGACAGTGCCTTCGTTATCCTCAACTTACCCCAGAAAAAAGACAGTACCCCAGAAAAAAGACTATTTAAAAAAATTTTCAACTTACCAATTATCTCTGTCGTTATCTTCCAATTCTGTTGGTCAATCTATCAGCAAATGGGTTCAATCAGGGGTTCACCGATCGATTTAATGGCAGACAGCCAAAGCACTTCGCACAGTAGCATCGACCTCCATCGACATTGAAGAAGAAACAGAGACGCGACTCGGAGGTGAGGAAGCAACACTAGAATCGGGTGGATCGGGTGTTCAGTTGGGACAAAGGTGGTGGTTTAATGAGAGCCATACGCCTGTTTCTTCACAGTAGAATCAGCTAGCCGGTTGAAGAACAAATAGAGATCATTCGATTTGGAGGTGAAAGACACTAATAGCGATGGAGGGGGTTTAATCGGGTGTTCATTTGGGACAATGGTGGTGGTTTAATGGCAGATATACGGTTGGCCGGTTGAAGAAGAAATAGATCTCGGTCGATTTGGAGGTGAATGACAGAGTGTTTGAGAGGGGTTTTGGTGTGAAAATAAACAAAGAATAGCTCGCGCGTTTTTTAGGAAAAATCCTAAATGGGCGCCTTTTTCTTATTTTCACAAACAAAGTGTCAAGAAAGATATAGGATCTTTCGTGACACCACAATTTGTCATAATTGAATATCAGTATAAACTAATTTATTAAAACTATGTCGTTTTGAGTTTATTATAGTGACATGAATAAACCTAATGTCATTATAAATGTTATATTATGACATTTTTGGAAAAACGTCATAAATGAAGTGTCACGAAAGCCTATTTTTCTTGTAGTGTTAGTCCAAAACTAATTAATTAGCTCTTTTATTAATTAATTAATCTACTTGGATCCAATATAAAATTACTCAAGACAATTAATTAATAAATAAATAAATTAAACCAATTAGGCCCAATATAAAATTACATAAGATAGTTAATTAATACACCGATTAATTAAATTGACCCAATTAATTATTCTAGTTCAACTAAATAATTAATTAGACTCCTAGAATAATTTTTTCAATAATAAATTCACCCAATAAGCTCATGTAGTAAATAAATTTATTAAGGTTATTTGAGCTACTCTGGGGATCAAAAGACATAATATTCTTGGCTACTAAAAGGACCAAAATACCCCTATTAACAAATAGCTGCGTTTTCTCATTTTAAATATTCTATGTATCACCAAACGAAAATATTGACCCTGAGAATAATATTGCGAGTGCAGTGTCTTTGACTTACAGGTATAATAATGAAAAATACCCCTCTACGTAACATTCGTCATTGACATGGGAAAAATGTACTAACATCTTTCTTAATGACATCTACCATCATTTGATAGCTAGTCAATAATCCACAACTTTCTAGTATATATCTACTTATCACAGGTTGCTACCCAAAAGTGTACATACTTAGTCATATTTTCCAGGGCCTTAGATTTTTTGATTATCCCGAACAATTACAAGGGAGTGATTTCTTCACATAATGAAGTATAGAAACTCTATTGTATAAGCCTGTCTTAATTAATTGGAGTCATACACTTGATAGGGCCTAAATTAGTCATATATTTTCTAGTTATTTGAGGCCATTTTGCGATACATTTTTTTCAATAACTGGTCATATTCCTTCATATTTAAGATTTTACCATTGAAAAGGTATTTTGTACATTATTTCAGATTTTAGAGGTAAAATAAGGCAAAATCGTCGCTAAACAGATCAGAGGCGGCGCCGGCCACGTGCTGTTGACACGCACTTCGAGGTTGAACAGAATACAGTCAGCACCGGTTGGGAGCTCAGAGGCGGCGCCAGTTGCACACTGGAAGACTTGGCGTGAAAATCGAGAAAAATCAATGAACGGACAGGAGAAACAAAATACAACTGGCGCCAGTCCTGGGTAGGACAGGCGGCGCCGACTGTGCACTGATACTGAGGCGGTGCCTCAATTTTTGCGCGTATTTTTGGCAAATTTTCAGAGTTTTAGTATTTTCTTACTTCTATTGGGCCAGAAACCCTAGAGAGATGAATTTAGGCACTTCTAAAGCCTATAAATAGAGGGAAAACACAAGGTTAAACAATGAATTCACGGATCAAAACACAAATCACTCAAAATTGAAGGAGGAATTCATCAAATCAAGGAAGATTGTATAAGAGGGTCTACAAAGGAAGAAGAAGGAGGCTTGTCTATGAGTACTTTCTTTTAACTTTGTTTTCTTTTCTTGGACAATGATGTATTAATTGTTTTATTGTTATTTGACATTGTTTTCGGTATTCATGATTTTTAGAGTAACTTTGATCTTTTGATTAATTGATTGTTATTCTTGGTATTTAAGTGCTTGTGCTTACTACGAGATTAATTTGTTGTTTCTTCTATTAACTTGCTTGAAAAATGGGTTGATGGTGGTCTCAATTTATTAGTTTCATATTTGCTGTCTATTAACTTGCTTGAAAAGGGGGTTAATTGGTAAAACTTGGGTAATTGAAGGTTAATTGATGTCTGCCAGAATATGGATTCATTAGTTAATTTCATGTTTTAAGTTTGCCAGAATATGAAAATTTAATCAAGGATTATGTTTAATGCATCTTTTGATAAATTAGTTGAGACAGAATATGTAATGCTAATTTGTCTAGAAGATAGTGATTTCATGGATTGAAAAAGAAGTGAATCTATCTTAATCCTTCATGATGCCAAGAGAATGATTAGTTATGATAATGATTAGGTACTTTAAGGTCATGTTTTCTAAAATAATGGTTTGAGTTACATAATTCTCTATCATTGACATGTATATATTGTTTTATTATTATTATTATTATTATTATTATTATTATTATTATTATTATTATTATTTTCCACTTTATTGAGTCGGTTAAACAAT
The DNA here is from genome assembly GCA_026120185.1 of Voacanga thouarsii. Taxonomy (NCBI): domain Eukaryota; kingdom Viridiplantae; phylum Streptophyta; class Magnoliopsida; order Gentianales; family Apocynaceae; genus Voacanga; species Voacanga thouarsii. The sequence goes on along the minus strand of JANUWF010002059.1, from coordinate 1,251,650 downwards.
GAAAGAAAAGTGATTAATGCATACTTGTTCCTTGAGGATCGATACTCGTTTGAAACCCTATGCTATGCTTAATGATGAGTACGCTTGCTTAAATGTGTAATTTGGGGTTAACGTTTTAATTTAAACTTTATTGGGAATGTGCTTATTTTTATACCTAAATCCAAACACATCAAGTTTTTGGTGCTGTCACCGGGGAATAATATCATGAAAGCTTGAATTTTGTTGATTTAACCATGAAAAATATGTAAATATGTAAATTTGTACAATTGTTCTTTTTGCAAAAAGGTGCCATCTTTTGAATCGTGTGTATCTTTGTAATCTAATTTACTAACCTTGACTGATGACTAATTTGTTTTTTTTTTTATTTTGTTTAAATTGCGAATTCCATTATCTAACTATCTTTTATGTTTAGGTGGAATGGCGACTTGGAACCAGAGGTGGTCTAATAAGGGGCAGCACCCCCATTACTCATCCGAGACAACACTCAAAGCACTAAAATCAACAGAGCTGGAGACAGTGATTGGCCTTGTGATAAGACCTCACCCAACATACATCTGTTGGGATGATGTCCTTTTAGACTAGGTTTCTAATATAATTTTGACTTATATTAATAAAAATATTTTTCTCAAGAAATTGTTTATGAAATCTTTTTTACTTTTGTGCATAATTTTCATTGGAAAATACCCATTGTATTTAAGTAAATGGTACATATGAAATATTCTTTTAATTTCATATACCTAAAGCAAATATTCTTGAGAATTTTACAATCATGACCTTAATGTCCTAAGCTTTAAGACTAGATGATAAAGAATTTTATAAAATAAATCTAGTTTGATAAGTTAAAATAACTAGGGGTTGTTAAATAATTACTAATAAGCTATAGGTTCAAATAATAAATCTTGAGTATTATTACTAATAAATAAACTAGCCTTTGAATATTCATTAATACTAAGTCCTAAAAAATATTAATAAATGGTAATTTTTAAATAGTATTATTATAAATTAATTAATTAATATTTAATAGATAATAAATAATTAGTAATAAATAAAATTAATAATAAATGAATTATATTAAATTTTTTATTAATAGATAACAAATAAATTTTAATATAAATAATATTTATTATTATAGATAAAAGTTTTAACTATGGTCTACAAGGTCATTAATATTTTATTTTTTTATTAATGATTATATAAAAGACCTTATTTATTACTATACATACATATATATATATAATTTTAATAAAAGATACTATTTATTTGACTAGTAAAATATCAATATTTCATTTAATATTCCAATTCCAAAACTTTCTAGGAATTTTGAAATCTTTAGAGAAAAAATATAGTAATAATTTTAATTAAGGTAATAAAATGTGTTACTAAAAATAACCTAGGATTAACAAGAAAATAATCATGGTTTTCCTATTGCTAAACAAGAATCGTGAACATATTCTCCAACATCAAACAATAACTAATCCATTCATGAACGTAGGTTTAAATCAACACATGCTATCACATGGCCAAATCCTTACTTGACATAATCATAATCATGGCTTCAATGGAGATAAGAACATAAAAATCCTATTCACCAAAGGTGTCATAACATCTAACATGCTTTAAACATCCATAATTTTCTTAAGATATGATGAACACACATTGATTCTCAAGAGAATCCATATAGCTTAAACATATACAATCATTCTCATGTCCTAATCCCAACCCCTTCATCTACATGCATATATTCAATCCCCCATTCACATTCTATTCTTCCTATCAACATCTAAGAGACATGAATGCAGAATTAAAAAGAAGGATTAAGGAGATATACTTGATTGATGATTACTTCGATGAAGATTTAAGAAGGTCCATGCGATTGTGAGTCTTGAATTGTCCAAGAGGAAGAAAAATAGCCATGGTTGTTAATCAACCATTTCAGCCGAGAGAGAGAGAGAGAGAGAGAGAGAGAGAGAGAGAGAGAGAGAGAGAGAGAGAGAGCATTAGTATGATACATTGAAGGTTGAATGGAAGAAGATGAACAAAGGAGTTGTTCTTGGTTACCTTGATGATGTTCTTGAGACCTTCAAGAAAAATTGATTTTTGATTCGAATGCAAGTTTTTGTTTGCGAGATTTTATGTTATAAATACCAGAAATGAACACTAAGGAGTATGTAGGAGTAATTTGGAGTATTTAGGAGGGATTGGAGGTGTTTAGAGTGGGTTTTGGTTTGAAGAGATGTTGTGTGTGTTCTTGGTGTTCTTGGTATTCTTGGTGAAAATTGAGAGAGTTTGAGAAAAAGTGCTGCACGAAATTTGGGAGAATGCTGGCTGAATGGTTTAGGGAGTTTAGGAGTTTCAGTTTTCAGCTTAGAGAGGAAGAGAATAATCTGATTGTTTGAAATTCAAATGGAGAGATTTGAGGAGTGGTTTGAGGAAAAGGATATGTTAATGGTGTTCGATGGATGGAGGTTTCTTGGAGCTGCAATGGAGCCGGCCAGCTGGACTGGTTTGCTTTGCTGAAATGAATGAAGATTAATGGAGATTTAAGGCTGGCTGAAATTCAGAGCTTAATGGTAGAGGAATTTCTGGTTGTGAGGCTTAGTACAAGAGTGTTTTCATGGAGCAAAATGCTAAAATTTTTTGAAGTTCAAATGTAGTTTGAATGGAGAGATCTTAGGAGATATTTGAGGTGTGGTTATGGAGTCCAAGTGTTCAAGGTAAGTCGTGGCTGAACAAGGTTCATTTTATAGGGGTTTGAGGGTGGTTTTTCAGCCAAGGCTTAAGGGAACAAAGCTGGACATTTTCTGGTTTCATGGTGTTCAAGGTTCGAATGTTTGCTACATTTTTCTATGCAGAATTTTTGCACTTCTTCAGCCCAATTTGCAGAGGTTTTTGAGAGGTGTTTGAGGGTCCTTTGAGGCTGGTTTCCAGCCTTCTTTATGGGGGGAAAAGCAGAGGAGTTTTTCTGGAATGAAGACAAAAGAAAACAGCTTCATTTCTTGGTTGAGTGTAGCGAAACTGCCCAGTATTTTTTTCTGGTTTGTGCAGTTTTTGTGCAGTCCGAATTTGCACAGAAATTTCAGTTTTTAAGCTGAATGAATTGGTCATTTTTATGGTAGTAAATGAGTAAGAAATTTGGCTGAGTTTTTTGGAAGTTAGGCTGCTAAAAAATCTGGAAAATTTTTAGGTTTTCTTTATCAAGAACATGAACACTATGAAGATGAGTTTGGAAGTTCAACCATGGTGATTAATTTCCATTGGGAACCTTTCCTAACTCCTCTCCTATTTTCAGTCAATCCTCCACCTTTCAAGATCAATTTTTGAAATTCAAAGCCAAGAAATCCTCATTGAATTTTCTGGAATTAAAAAGTGAATTTTGATAAATTTTGAACAAATTTAATTGGTGAAGATGTTAGGACAAGCTAGAGGTAATAAAAGGACAAGAATTACTCTAGAATTCTCTTTCGGACATAATGATAGGATTAATATATTCTCTTCATGTCTCCCCTAGGACAACACTCCTATCTTTATGGAATGCAAGAAAAAATTAAGATAATCATGAATAAAACTTAAGTGATGGGATTTGAACTTATGACTTTAGAGATTAATTCCAAAGCTCTAACCATTAAACCACAACAACTCTTGTTCTTATTTCCTTACCCAAATATTCTTCTTATTTAATCCTCAAGCTATCTTCCTATTTCGACCTCAAGCAAAATTACTATTTTACCCTTCCTACTCAATAAGCATAACTAAGCCTTTTAACCTATAAATCATAATTCTAAAGCACATAAAATCATTCAAAAACATACATATTCATTCAAAATGATATGATATGCATCTCGACCCCCATACTCTAGGGTTGGCTTTAGGTGGGGTTTCATACTTGGATTAGTGGAGAGAGTGTATGAAAAGTAAGTTTATGGAATGCATATTTCTTTTGAACTAAATTATTTCCAATAGTTTGAGAATGATGTCAAGTGTTGAGATGGTTCTACTAGTCATTCTTCATTTATACAAGTGTTGCATTTGTTATGAAAGGTATAGTAGCATATGTTTTGTTGTCTTGAACAAAAAAAGCATTGGAAATATTATTTTGAGATGGATTGAGTGATTTTTGTGAAAACTTGTGTTTTTTCACTTGTCTTTGATACTTTGCTTGAGGACAAGCAAAAAGCTAAGTGTGGGGGAATGTGATAGGGCCTAAATTAGTCATACATTTTCTAGTTCTTTGAGGCTATTTTGTGATACATTTTGTTTAATAATTGGTCATATTCCTTCATATTTGAGATTTTACCATTGGAAAGGTATTTTGCGCATTATTTCAAATTTTAGGGGTAAAATAAGGCAAAATCATTGCTAAACATACTAGAGGCGATGCCGGCCAGGACAGGGATGTAGCGCCGGCCACGTGCTGTTGGCACGCACTTCAAGACAAAAAAATCGGTGAAACAGAGCTAAACAGAACACAGCTGGCGCCGATTAGGAGCTCAGAGGCGGCGCCGGCTGCACACTGGAAGACTTGATGCAAAATCGAAAAAAATTGACGAACGGACAGGAGAAACAGAATGCAACCGGCACTGGCCCTAGGCAGGACAGGTGGCACCGGCTGTGCACTGGCGGAGAGGCGGTGCCTCAATTTTCATGTGTGTCTTTAGTACTTTTCAGAGTTTTAGTATTTTCTTACTTCTATTCAGCCAGAAACCCTGGAGGGACGACTTTAGGCACTTCTAAAACCTATAAATAGAGGAAAAACACAAGTAAAAAAAGGGGATTCGAAGAACAAAATAGAAAATCACTCAAAATCAAGGAGGATTGTACAAGAAAGTCTACGAAGGAAGAAGAAGGAGGCTTGTCTATGAGTGCTTTCTTTTAACTTTATTATATTTTCTTGAATAATTATGTATTAATTGTTTTTATTGTAATTTGACATTGTTTTCAGTATTCATGATTTTTAGAGTTACTTTGATCTTTTGATTAATTGATTGTTATTCTTGGTATTTAAGTACTTATGCTTATTACAAGATTAATTTGTTGTTTCTTCTATTAACTTGTTTGAATAAGGTGTTGATGGTGGTCTCAATTTATTAGTTTTATATTTGTTGTCTATTAACTTGCTTGAAAAATGGGTTAATTACTAAGAATTAGGTAATTAAAGGTTAATTGATGTCTGCCAGAATATGGATCCAATAGTTAATTTCATGTTTTATGTTTGCCAGAATATGGAGATTTAATCAAGGATTGTGTTTAATGCATCTTTTGGGTGAATTAGTTGAGATAGAATATGTGATGTTAATTTGTCTAGAAGACAGTGATTTCGTGGATTGAAAAAGAAGTGAATCTATCTTAATCCTTCATGATGCCAAGAGAATTATTAGTTATGATAATGATTGGGTACTTTAAGGTCATATTTGTCAAGATAATGGTTTGAGTTACATAATTCTCCATCCTTGACATGTATATATTCTTTTATTTTATTTTATTTTCCTTTTTATTCTTTTTCACTTTGTTGAGTTGGTTAAACAATGAAAGAAAAGTGATTAATGCATACTTGTTCCTTGAGAATCGATACTCATTTGAAACCCTATGCTATGCTTAATGATGAATACGCTTGCTCATATTTGTAATTTGTGGTTAACGTTTTAATTTAAACTTGATTAGGAATGTACTTATTTTTATATCATTTTTATACCTAAATCCAAACACATCACACATCATCCTTAAACTCCTTGAATTTATCAAATGAGTCAGACTTGTGCCTCATCAAGTAAACATAACTAAAATGCGTGTAATCATCTTTGAATGTTATGAAGTATTCATAACCTCCTCTAGTAGGTGTAGACATAGGACCACAAACACTAGTATGAACTAACTCTAATATTTCTTTGGCCTTTTTTACCTTTTGTGTAAAGGACCTTTTGGTCATTTTACCCATAAGACAACATTCACAATGAGACCATTCCTCCAATTTCAATGAGTCCAGAGACTCATTTTGGATTAACCTCTGAATTCGATTAGGATTTATATGTCCTAATCTCAGGTGCCATAAGTAAGATATTATTTGATGTGTCAATTCTCTTCTTATTATTAAGTTTCGTCTGAATATTATTTATTTGATAATTGATAGGATTAATATAGAAAAGAATCCCATACATATTTTCAGGAAAAATAATATTTCTATTTCTACTAATTGAAATACCAGAATGGAAAGAAGTAGAATACCCTTTCTTAATCAATCTTGAAATTGAAATCAAATTTTGTTTAAAACTAGAAACGTATAAAATATCTTTTAAAACTAAAATCCTATTATATTCAAATAAATGCTCCAAGTCTCCTACTGCTTTAGCCCATACTTATGCTTTGTTGCCCACTCTTAGTCTATGCTCTCCGTCACCTTATCCTGTCGAACCCTTGTAAGGAGTTATAGATATGGTCAGTGGCTCTGGAATAAAAAATCCAAGTAGACGATGACCTAACCAACAATATAGCCTATATGTATAGAGCAATACCTGAAGAGAATTTTGCAAAGGCCAATTCAGACAGTCCTTTTTGAAGTGCCGTTTCTTGTAACACTTGGCCTTGAGCTTGGCGTTAGGTTTGGATGGACCGGGCTTGGATCCCTTAGGTTGGATCCCTACATTGTTTTGAGCCTTTTTCTCCTTGAACTTCTTAGGTTTAGGCCCAATTTTAGAAGATGAACCAAAACAAATAACTAAAATTTTTTACTCAGGCTTCATAATTTTCTCAACAGCCTAGAGTTCTTTCATCAACTCAGTCAAAGATATGTTCAACTTGTTCATGTTATGATTTAACTTGAGCTGAGAATATGAATTTGGCAAAGTCTCAAGAACCATGTCAATTTGGCTCTCAGCATCGATTGTTGCCCCTAGAACCTCGGCTTCCTTGAAGTGAGCAATCATTTTAAGCAAATGCTCGTGAATCGATGCCCGCTCAACTATCCCAGTTTTCAAGATTGCTCTAAGAGCTTCCCACTTTGCAGGCCAGCTCTTGTCAACAAACATGGTGTGCAACAATACATTGATGTCATATGCAGTAGGCATACTTTCGTGTTTAGATCAGAGAACATTGGATATGGAAGCCAACATATAGCATTGAGCTATTTCATCATCTTCCCTCTATACCTTCTCAGCCTCATAATCCTAGAACATGGAATCTTCCCTAATTTCAGGACTTGTGTCGGTCAGAACATATTTATACTCCTCCGCAGTGAGTACTATATTCAGATTTCTTTTCCAGTCCACATAGTTAGGTCTAGTTAACTTATTCTCCTTGAGAATAATAGAAAAATGACTGAAACCAGACATTTGTATTGATTGGAAAATAAATTTCATTCAGAAAAATGTTTGTTTTGAAAAAACATATAGAAATGCACATTTAAAACATCATATTATATTCATAATATGGTTAAACTATTAAAGCAATTATAAAAAATATGAAAATTTTGGCTCTTAGAAAAATTGACAGAAATTCGTAGGAAGGTTAACAATTTTCTAAGTGTATAACCATTACAAATTAAACTTCTTTAATACGTAATGATCCAAAAATAATTCCATCAATTGGATGGTCACTACTCTAACCACCTACAGATAATCCAACAGTAATGCCTCCAACAATAAGCTGGCCAATACTAACACCTATCCTAGGCTATAATTATAATTCCTTTATTAGTTCTAGATTCTTGTGAAAATCCATCTTATAGGTTCTCATGCTCAAAATGACGTGAGAAAATCCACAATTTCTAAAAAGGATTCGTGACTGAAGCAGCGGGGCCATTGGAACCCCTCTCCTAATTAATCTTTTGAGAAAAATAGGTTTTTCAGGAAAAATGTTTCTTTAAAATTTAATTGGTTTTTGGTGAAAACTCAAAAATTCAACCATTATTCTCTATTTCAAGGATAAAATCCTTTAAGAGAATAAACTATAAATTTTTATTTTACTACTTAAGTTAAAACCATTTTCAAGGAACTAAATTTAAAATGCTTAAATTCAAAATTATTCTCCATATCAAGGATAAAATCCTTTGAAAGAATAAATCACGAATATATTTTAAATTACTTAGTTCCATTTCAAAACATTTTCCTTAATTATTATTTCTAGAGAAAAATTAATTTCTCAAAAGCCTTTGTGCATTTGATCACAAAATTAAATAAAATAGACCTGCTCCAAAAATAAACTTTTTACATGCTATTTCTAACCTTTAATTCTTATGTAACCAAATAATGGATTAAACATCATAATAATAATACACTTAAATGGTCTTTTTTAATCCTAAGGTGGTTACATGTTTACTAACCATCTTCATGCAAAATTATTTAATTTCATAAATAAGCAATTGCAAGAAAATAACCCCAAAATAAAAAGCATAAGGAAAAACAAAAAGAAAAACCCTCAGAAGACTCGAACTGGAAGCCCAAACCACAACCTGCTGACTGAACCAGAAGATTCAAGCAAAACTGGTCCAGTTCTCAAAGAAGCCGGTCGTAGCTTCTAATGAACTGGCCATGGCTCCATGGAAAACCAAGGAAAAAACTGGCCGTAGCTTCTTAAAATCCCATCACAGCTTTTCAGTGCACCAAGAAAGGAACCTAGCCACAGGTTGTTTGAAGCCAACCGTGGCTTCATACTGAAAAATCTGGTCAACCAATCGTGACTTTGCTTTATCCAGCCGTGGCTTGTGGGTAAAAAAACCTACAAGCGAGCAATAGCTGGGAGACTGGCAGGTCGTGGTTGGGGCTCTGTCCCATCTCCAGAAATTTTTTTGTATTTTTCACTTTCTTCTTCAAGTTTGATCTAGATACCATTTTCGTTATAGAATTCATAGATAAAATTGAAAATACAATTTCAAATGCCTATGCCTTTCAAAACGAGACGTACATGAATTCTACGCAAAACGATTAAAAATAAATTACAGGTACTTATACCTCCACGCGCGAGGCATACATAAAATCAACCTATATCAAAAAGCACGAGGCATCCACATAATCACAAAGATCATATTTTATTAGTAAAGGAATGACCTTTTCCTATTATTAACCTTAAGCATGCTCTAAGATTAAACTATGGCTTTTATACCACTAGAAGGACTGTGGGAAAATTAAATATGCTATTGAAGACAGCAAATTAAAATTTTTTCCGGGCTAAAGTTTAGAAATACTTACTTCTAGGGCATTTTACTTGAATAACTGGAGTTATATTCGAGTTTGATGGCACTTCCTCAACTGGAATGTCTACTTGTTCTACAAGTCTACCAGCTAATTGTTGGCTCCTTTGTAAGGATTGTGCCCTAGAAGCAATAATTTGTACAATTTATTTTTCACATTAAATCAATAAAAAGAATTATTTATCATTCAATTTCATTATTTCATATGTTTATGTGTATAAAACTATTAGATAAAATTCCAAGTACAACACTGTGTTAAGGAAATCATGAAAGAGATTGTGATGTGAGGTTCTTACTACACTGAACTGTGTTTGTTCTTAAATTGTCCTTATTCATAGTATTAATAAGATAGAACATCATTAATGCACTAAGGCTAGCACATGTTATACTTCTTGATTTGATCAAATGATAGTTCTTATATCTTTGAGTATTGTGATACTCAAAGTTAATACATGGGTGCTTGTTATTTAAACAAGTACTTTTGATGACCTAACTATGAGTAATCATATGGATAACTATTTAGTGCAAGTGATAGAATCTTATTATAGCAAATGTGAAAGTATCATTATACTTGAGAATTCCAATGTGCTTTGTTTGCTAATCATTGTACTTTGGTTCCAATCTCTGAAGTCCTTACAAGACTGCCTATGGGATGGACATTGGGTACAATGTGAAGTAAACAAAAGTATTTGAGAGGGTCAATAAAGAATTTGTTACTCCTACTAGTAGGAGTGAATATCTCAAGGCTACTTGTAGGGATCATTATTCAAAAAGTCCTTGGCCAAGACTATTGGGATTTTGTCAGGCTTATCTAATAAGAACGCAATAGAAATAACTATGAAATCTATGCCCAAGGATCACGTGTTTGCAATTAAAACGGGAATAGAGGAAGGAAACAGAGATTACTTTCTGTAAAAGAAAACAAATTTGTCTTATGCCAACCAATGAACCAATTCCTCGGGTTTGATCATCCACTCGGCACTACTACAATCCAAAGGTAGGATTGTCTCTAGCAATAATCCACACAAGGTTAAATTGCTCACAAAGCTCGCTCAAAACTATGCTAGTAGAAGAAGAGCAGCTAGGTTTAATTGGAGAAGAATAAGGTGAAGAAGGAACATCTGAAGTTCCTTTGTTTTTTATCGTCCAACTCCCTATAGCAAAAGGAAATGAATTTCCATATTTAGAGTTTACAATTTGTTAATTGCAATTAAGTCCTCCAAGATCCAATGTCTATGATTAGGCCCTTGTAGTTTATATAATTGCAACCAAGTCCCATGAATTATAACAAACTTATAATTCACCTATAAATATATCTTTTTCTCTTAATTAACCCCTCGATATTATCAAGTAATATATATTGAGCATTCAAACTTTTAGAGTGTGTGACCCATTAGATTTCCTGGTCTTATTGGTAGCATAATATGAATTAATTCTAACAGCTTTAGAATTAATAATCCTAAATAAAATATACAATTAATTTATTAATTCTCCAATTAATAAATTTATATTTAGCATATCAAGAGTGACATCTAGCAATGATTCTTGATCACTCAAAAGTCCAGAAAGTCAAGTGGCTTGACAAGAACCTTTCAATAGCAAATAACTAGTGCAGTAAACTCCCTTCACCATACTATATCTCATTCGATCTAGAGCATGGAATTAGTGCCAACTCCATCCAGAATATTATTAATTCTGGCCCAAATATTTAAGTACTTGTTTAAGAAATTCATTACTCGATATGTGTCTCAAATTTGGAACTATTTCCAACACATAGTTGCATTGGCCAAAGAATTCATAAGTAATGATTTCTACAACTGGCCCTTAATATATACTCTCCTACTTTTGGAGTAATGAATCCTTTCTTGACCTTTTTAGCTATTTTCGTTTACTTTACATTGTACCCAATATCCATCCCATAGGTAGTTCTTGTAAGACTTCAAAGATTAGAATCAAAATACAACGCTCGATAAACAAAATACCTTGGAGATGTCAAGTCTAAAGATACTTGCATACTTGCTATAATGAGATTCTATCACTGACACTCAATAGCTATCCAACTGATTATCTTATAGCTAGGCCATCCAATGAACTTGTTCATATAATAAGCATCCACATATTAATCCTGAGTATTACAATACTCATGGTTATAAGAACCACTGCTTGATCTAATTAAGGGATATAACATGTGCTAGTCTTGGCCTATTAATAATGTCTCATCTCATTAATACTGATATACCTTAGAGGGGGGGGGGGGTGAATAAGGTAAATGGAAAACAATTATAAACTTTAAAGATCTTCTAAAAATCTTAAAATAGGAACAAACAAGTGTGTGTGAAGTAAAAATCGGATTGTCTGTGCAGCTTTAAATGAACTAAAAAAGCTTTCAAAAACTCCACTGAATGATGAAATGAAAATCTATAATTAAGATAGGCAGATAAGGCATAAAAAAATAGGCTCACTTAATTAATATAAAAGTCTTGGATCAAATCAATAAATCTAATAAAGAGTATAATACTTTGAAGTTGGATGAGCAGTAAAAACGCAATCATGAATATAAGAATAAATGCAAGAGAATAGACTCAAAGATTTATAGTGGTTCAATCCTGAAATGATCTACATCCACAACCTTAAGTTCTCACTTAAGGATTTCAACATCATCACGAAAACCTTTTTTCCCAAATCAATGGTGGTAGGCTATACTAATCTTACACAAGAGGATCACCATACTTGGTTTTATACCCAACCTCTTCAAACACAATAATCAAGGTTCACTCCAACTAGATTTTACACCACAACCTTGATACATTCACACAATAAGGTTTACCCCAATAGGTTTTACTCCATAACCTTGAACATTAACCAAAACAAGGCTCACCCCAACGGGTTTTACACCACAACCTTGATACACAATAATCAAGGCTCACCCGAACTGTGTTTTACCTTTTCAACCTTGATACAAGTTAGAATAAAAGAGAACTTACAGAAATAGCTCACAAGTTTGAGCAGATATGAACAAATAAGCTCCATCAACCTTTCACCTTTTGAACAATTCAATTTCACCTTTGAAGCACAATGAAAAGGAAGATTTTTGTATTCTAAAGTGTAAGAGTGTTTTTGATAGAGATAGCACAAAAATCTTGTAGAAAATCGTGTTTAAAAGCCTTTTATAGAAGTAAAAAGTAGGACAACAATGGCTAGTTAATGGCTAGTTTTCGCTGTCAAATTTGCCAGTGTTTTGGATGAAGGTGCATCCAAAAGGTGAGTCCAAAATGGCACTTTTTCAAGTAGAAATGTTTTGACACTATTCACAGAATTTTGGACGAATCTTTTGGATGTAGAGCTATCCAAATACTCAATCTAAAATTTTGATTTATAAAACTTTGAAATCTTTTTGTTTGTATGCTTCAATAGTAGAAATAAAACTGAATTATAAGGTAAAGAAGACATAGGAATTTTTACAAGAAATACCTTAATAATGATTCCTAGTCTAAGGTTCTTCCACAAGGACTTCTTGGTATGCAATCTCTTAAGCTTGGTATGCTCAAGAGTTGCTTAGCAATCCTATTTGCATACCTTGAAAGAACCTAGGTCAAACTTGTCCTATCACATGTAAATCACACAAATTAGTCCTCATCAATGTTTTTCATAAGTTAAAACATAGGAGAATACCCTTAGGGCTAACAATCTCTCCCTCTTTGAGTGATGGCAAACTTGATAGGATTGTGATATAAAAATAATTATATGTACAGTATGAACATGTTAAGCCGAGAGAAATAAGAATATTTTTTATTGAAATGCAATCTCTTATTATAGGACTCAAACAGTGCTTATGAGTTTAAGATAAAGAAAATTAAAACATATTCTCACAAACATGGCTCAATGAGGCTATGGCCCAACCTACCTCCACATCCTCCTTCCTTCCATCAAAGACTATTCCACAAGAGAATAGCCACAAATAGTTGTCATGAAAAAATGTATAGATATGTACACAATGAGGTATAGAAGATGAATCATAAGATGTAATGCTCCCCCTTAGTATATGCATATATGAACATAAGATATGGAGAGCTAAGTGCATTTAAAAAAAAAAAAAGACTGGATTCTAAAATTTTGGACTTCCAAAACATACATCTTAAATGAGTTAAAGTGAGACAGAAGCTATTCTTTTAAAAAAACTCATTTTTGGACTGGTCTTTTGGATTTAAAAAACATGGGTCCAAAACTCCCCCTGTGTATGTGCAGGGTAAAAAAAGATTTTTCACAAGGATAAATAAGAGGTTTTCAATCCAACCCAATTTTCTCAAAGTATTTCAACACAAGATATTTTCTGTGCAATCAAAGAGAAGTTTTCATAAGCATAAATATCCTTATCATCCGAATATTTAATGAAGTGCATATCACACCTATAGCCAAAAAACAAATCATCCAGCTTATTCAAAATCAGTTAGAATGCACAATGAACTCATACACACACTTCAATCTCCTTAGTCCATAACAGCATCAACAACTCAATATAGTCTCTATCAAATCACCATAAACAATCATAATTCATCTTAAGCCATATGAATTTATAATCCTCATAAGTAGTCACAATCATAATCCATATTTATAAAGGCAAAGACTAGTGAAAGAGATATGGTGAAAGCATAAAAATGCACAGCATAATGTTTGATCAACTCAAATCCCAAAAATATATTTCACAGAATCTCCTCCCACATTATCTCATCTTAGTCCATAGCACAATCTCCATAACCGCATCAATTTCACAATCCCCCAGCAATATATTTTTCAAGTCATTAATTTCACAGAATCTCCTCCCACATCATCTCCTCTTAGTCCATAGCACAATCTCCATAACTGCATCAATTTCACAATCCCCTAACAATATATGTGTTAAGTCATTAATTCACAATCTCTATTTTCTCCCCCTTTGTCATCAATCAAAACAATAGTAATAACAATAAGTAGCATAGAAGTAATCAGTAGTACTTTGACAGTAATATCAGGAGAATGCCCAGAACAGGGCCAGTAATTAACAATATTGACAACAACAATGAGTAGTATGCAGCTAGTAGTTATATCAATTAAAGACTAAAATAAGGATATGCATGAAAATATAGTGCAGAGAGCAGGAAGTTTTGCACGAACAAAATTGTGTTATCAGAATAAGAGTGGGTAGAAAAGATTATCACTCAGCGGTAGTCATGTGCCACATCTCATGAAATAAAGATAGTTGTAGGCATAGCATTGGCGCCTTTCTTTGAATAGTTTCCAACAATTCTGCTGGACTTTTGTTTTATCACGACATGCTTCAGCTTTCGGCCAGATGGGCTGTCAAATTATCTGGTTTGTTTGGCTTGGGAGCTTTCTTGGGTGCAGCTGTTGTTCAATACTGGACACATTTCTTTCTAGTTCTCTTACGCACTCTCCATTTTTAGCTAAATATCAATTTCTTCTTGTGTTCAAAGAATGATAGGTTAAGGCTCTAGCATGGGTGGAGGAACTTGTTCTGTCGAATGGACTTCAGCTTTATATTTCTTTCCTTCCACACTTGCAGTTTATTTCCCAAAACTTTTAGTTTACCTTTGACTTATGCACTTAGACTGTTTTAGCTTAGTAGATAGTAGATTTAGAGCACCTAAAATACTCTGCATTTTTCACTTTTTCAAGTTTTCCGCTTCCCATTACTTGATGTTTCCCTTTGAAATACTCTACATTACTATCTCTTCTTCTGTAGTCTCTCTAAGTAATATCCATTGATTACCCACTCAAATGGTTCCCATTTTCTCAAATGAATTTCTGCTGTAGATGATTACTTTGCAGTGCTCAGGGTAACTATACTCAAACCAATGCTTTGTTTGGTGTGTTCCAAGGTTAAGTCAGCAATTTCACAACTAGAAACACAAAATTGATTTCTTTTCCTTCTGATAGACCCAAACAACAATACCATTTGCAGAATACTTGCATATGTCTTGTGGCCAAAGACTCCGTATCACCATGGTTGTAGCAATTTTTCCATTCCATTTAATTATTCGGCATTTCAATCACTTGAATTTCTAAAACATTTGGCACAATAAATATCGACTCAATTCAAGCAAAATTTTAGAATTTTTCAGGTAGTTTATTTCTAAAAATTGTGCTCCACTGTCTCTGATAAAAAAAAAACTATTTAACAGCGATGGTCAAACTTGAGATTCACTTCTCCAATTCTAGACATATACCACTGCTAGTTTACTATTTAATCATGTCATCCCTTTCTTAGGTTTACATAGAATTCTCAAACCAATGTAGCGAACTTTTTCATTCACAAATAATAAAGGCCCCAAACCACTGATTCAGACAAACCCAGAATACAACTTATAATTTAAACATGCCTCAGTATCAACCTAATATCCAGTGATGACAGTCCTATTCCTCAACAACAAGTCATTAACTTTAGATTAACATTTTAAGTTAAGGAATCAGAGTACCTGAGTGTCCATGCTTTCTTTTTCTGTAGGTTGTTCTAATAATGCACTTTGAGGAGTTAGTTCATCAATGACAGCTCACTTTTTCATCTTTTTTGCAGATATCAGTCCAGTCAGTAGCTGATTTCTTTTTTATTACCTTCTTCTTGGCTTCTTTCGCTTTTAGCTAGGTTTCTTTACTGAGTTTCGAGGATTTTGCCCATGGCAGACATGATTGAAAGTTTTGATTCTTCTGGTTTTTTTCGAGACAATGAAGGCTAAGGGAAAGAGACAAGTGCTAAGATAAATGACAGCTTTTTGAATTTTTTTTTGAAATAAGAAGAAGATTCAAATAGATTTGAATTCTTTTTGGGGTTTATGAAGTTTTGAAAAGCACAAGTATAATTTAATATATTTGAGAAAGGTGATTTTTGAAAATATGTAAAGATAGTCTGATTCGAAGAGAGGGAGTGTTGAGACTGGAATAAAAAGGCGGGGGTTTTTTAATTAAAGGATTTGAACATTTGGACACAAATTGTCCGTCCAATTTCTCGGTCTAAAATGCATTTCAGGTACTGCATCTAATATCTCCGTCCAAAATTAGAAGATCTTCAAGAATTTTGCAAGAATAAATAACCAATCTCAAGCAAAATCATTAGACAAATAATCTGATCATTTTCAAACCTCTCCTCAGATGATTGAATCATTCCTCAGCTAGTAGTTTGTGAATATATCTTTTGAATAGTTCCTTGGCATACTTGTCTTGATTTAGAAATATATCATCTATGGTTAGCTTTCTTTGAAGATTGATGAAGAAGTTAAATTCTCTCATCATGCTCATTTCAAAATCTTGCTGCATTGTCTCAACAAATTTCTTGCATAAGGAATCATTAGTAGCTCCAAAAATCATATCAACAACATGTATTTGCACAATTAAGATATCATCAGAATTTTTAGATTTGATAAATCATGTGGTATCCATTAAGCCTCTTGAAGAACCTTTAAAAAAAAAAAAACACTAAGACATGGATTGTAAAACATTCATGAATAAAACCTGAAGGTTGATTCACATAAATTTCTTTTTCAATAAAACCATTTAAGAGAGAACTATTGACATTCATTTGATAAAGCATGAAGTTTTTGAATAATGCAAGGACAAGTAGCATTCTAATGGATTTCAATTAAGCAATGGGAGTAAAAGTTTCATCATAATCAATGTCCTCTTCTTGATTGAATCCTTAGGCATCTAATATAACTTTACTTCTAATAACAATGAAATTCTTATCAAGTTTATTTTTGAAAGGCCACTTGGTATCAATTAAGGGATGGTCAGGTGGTCTAAGGTCAAGTGGTCATAATAAAAAAAAAAAAATTCATCATGTTAGGCTGTATCAATTTAATTAGATTTATGCTAGAAAGCAAAATAAAGTTATCCAGAAAATGCCGTTTGATTTTAACTTTGCAGCTAGGGATCACCAATGATATGTTCTTTTGGATGGATAGTTTGGACTTCCAATCTTTTGGCAAATTCTGATCAGTGTGTTCGACACTTCTTTGCTTACTTTCTTCAACTTGTTGCTCTTCTAATTCCTCTTCTTTGGCATGGTTGTCAAATGATGGAGCTTTATGATGTTCAATGCCATTTTTCTTTGAGCTACCTTCATACTCATCATCTTTTCTAGAGGAATATATGTTAGATACATGAAAATTTACAAGCATGGATTCTTTCACACATCAAGTTCTTTTATAGAACACTTTAAATACCCTTTCGAAAGAAGAGATAAAGTCTAAGTATATCTTGAAAAAATCATCTACTAAAACATGAGCATACTACCTCTTACCATTTAGGCTAGTGCTCCTTATTGGTTCAAACAAATCCATATTTATTGGCTCAAGAGGACTTAGGGTTAAAATCATTTTCTTGGATTTGAAATATGTCGTAGTTTGTTTTCAAAATAGCAAGCATCACATAATTGGTTTTTTGTCAAAAATCATTTTGGGTAGTCCTTTCTCAAGTTCTTTTAATGACAATCTATTTAGCAAATCAATAGAGACATGCCCTAAATTTCTATGCTAAAGGTAGCTATCAATATCATATATAGAAAGGCACTTTATATCATAAGCAAAGGATCATCAAAATATAATACATAGGCATTGCCAATGTGGTTGAAAAAAATGATTTCATCACAAGAATTGTCAATGATAGTGTATGAATCTTTTTCAAAAATAACCTTGCAACAATTTTCACACAAAAGACTAATATTAAGCAAGTTGCGCTTCAATTCATTAATCAATAATACTTGCTTGATAATGATGGAGAATCCCTTACCAATATTACCTATATTGTGAACTGTGATAAATCCATCATTTGCAGCTTGAATGACATCCATTAATGCTGCATTTCCCATTATGTGTCTTGAGCATCCACTATCCAAGAATCATTTGGTGGAGCTCAACTTTTGCAGCTGATTACCTAGTCATGAAGGGCAAGAATAGCTTTTGGTACCTACATTTTCTTACGTCCTTGGGGGTTAGTGATAGTTCTTTTAACTCTTCAAACAATTTTCATACCACATTCAACTCATTTCTTAATATGACACCTAAATGCATTGTGCCCATTTTTACCACAATAAGAACAGCAAATATGAATAGCATTTGAGTTTCTAGCTTTCACAAAATGAGGTTTGTGATTTTCTGCCTTGTGCACATGTCTATAGCCGAGACCACTCCTATTTCCAGCTATACGTTGCACTCCAAGCAATTTATTTAGATTGTCTTGATCATCAGTGAATTTCTCAATACAAATGGTGAGGTCATCAACTCTACTTTTCATATTATTAAAATCACTAAGACTATTTTCAAGAGAAAATACTTTGTCACACAAACATTTATTCTCAAGTGTCATACAATGCAAAGAAGTTAGGTTAACATCATTTTCAATACTTGAGCACATAATAGAATCAAGTAAGGCTTTATTCTCATTTAATAGCTTAGCATTTTCATCTAGCAAGGAATCAATTTTTGCTTTCATTTCTTTGTTTCTTCTAGATAACTTTTTGAGTTCATGAAACATTTCAAGAAGTAGTTCACTAGGATCATCAAACTTTTCATAATCAAAATTATGTAAATCAGATATGGAATTAGTGGAAGTGGTGTTTACCTCATTTTCCATTGCCATGAAGCACATGTTTGCTTTCTCCTTGTCGGATCCATAACTCTCTTCAATCTCGGACTCTTCTTGGTCCCAAGTCCTAATCAGTCATTTTCTTTTCTTCTTATTGTGCTCGGCTTCTCTTTCTTTAGACATTGGGCAATCAGCAATAAAATGCCTTGTACTCTTGCATAAGGTTTGAAAGGTGAAGGTTGTCCTTTCTCTTTAACAAATTTTCTGTCCATGACCAGTTCTTCGGCATCCAGATTAGTCCCTTTTTCACTCTCGGTTTGTTCACTAGTAACATAATCATCAATAGCTTTTAAGGCTATTCCTCTTTGGCCTCTTTCATCTTCATCATGCTCTTGAAACTTCTTTAGTTTTATTTCATAGGTTAATAGAGAGCTAATTAGCTCTTCAGTAGCCAAACTGTTCAGATTTTTTTATTCTTCTATAGCCAAAGTTTTTGGCTACCAACTCTTTGGCAAAACATCAAGCAATTTTCTGTTTTGTTCCCTGCGGGGGTAGATCATTCCATAGGCCTTTAGACTATTCATGATGTTTGTGAAACGAGTAAACATATCAGTGATATTTTCACATGGCTTCATAGTGAATAGCTCATAATCGGAGACCAACATTCCTAACTTTGATTTTTTTACTTGATTAGTCCCCTCATAGGTGATCTTAAGAAGTCTCCATATTTCAAAGGTTGAATCACAGCCACTAATACGGTTGTATTAATTTGTATCAAGAGCACAACATAATATATTCATTGCCTGAAAATTCAGAGTCATTTTCAAAGTATCCTCATTGTCATATTCATCACTTTGTTTAGGCACTTTTCTACCTTCAACAAATTTCAACAGAACAAATTGTCCATTCTCAATCAAATTCCACAGCTCAAAGTTGATTGAGCAAACATAAATTTTCATTCCTTTTTTTTTAGATTGTATAATTGCTTCCATAGAACAAAGGAGGTCTATTTGTGGAGGTTCCTTTAATGTAAGATAGAGCAGTAGTGTTTACCATATGGATCTTTTCTACAAAGCTGTTAAGCTAAGGATAATGTAGACCAAGGATCTGATACCAATTGATATACCTTAGAGAGGGGTGAATAAGGTATATGGCAAAAAATTAGAAACTTTAAAAATCTTCTGAAAATCTTAAAACAGAAACAAATAAGTATGTGTGTAGCAAAAATCAGATTGTCCATGTAGCTTTAAATCAACTAAAGAAAACTTTCAAAAACTCCACAAAATGATGAAATGAAAATCTATAATTAAGATAGGCAGATAAGGCATAAAAAAAAAAAAATAGTCTCATTCAATCAATATAAAAGTCTTTGATCAAATCAATAAATCCAATAAGGAGTATAATGCTTTCAAGTTGGATGAGCAGTAAAAACGCAAACATGAATATTAGAATAAATGCAAGAGAATAGACTCAAAGATTTATAATGGTTTGATCCTGAAATGATCTACATCCACTATCTTAAGTTCTCACTTAAGGATTTCAACATCATCACTAAAACCTTTTTTCCCAAATCAATGTTGGTAGGCTATACCAATCTTACACAAGAGGATCACCACACTTGGTTTTATACCCAGCCTCTTCAAACACAATAATCAAGGCTCACCTGGACTGGATTTTACACCATAACCTTGATACATTCACACAACAAGGTTTACCCCAATGGGTTTTACTCCACAACCTTGAACATTAACCAAAATAAGGCTCATCCCAATGGGTTTTACACCACAACCTTGATACACAATAATCAAGGCTCATCCCAACTGGGTTTTACCTTTTCAACCTTGATACAAGTTAGAATGAAAGAGAACTTATAGAAATAGCTCACAAGCTTGAGCAGATGTGAACAAATAAGCTCCATCAGCCTTTCACCTTTTTAACAATTCAATTTCACATTTGAAGCACAATGAAAAGAAAGATTTTTGTATTCTAAAGTGTAAGAGTGTTTCTAATAGAGCTAGCACAAAAATCTTGCAGAAAATCATGTTTAAAAGCCTTTTATAGAAGTGAAAAGTAGGACAACAGTGGCTAGTTTTCACCGCCAGATTTGCTAATGTTTTGGACTTAATTTTTGGACGAAGGTGCATTCAAAAGGTAAGTCTAAAATGGCACTTTTTCAGGCAGAAACGTTTTGACATTGTTCACAGGATTTTGGACGAATCTTTTGGATGTAGAGCTATCCAAATACGCAATCCAAAATTCAAATTTATAAAACTTTGAAATCTTTTTTTTTTTTTTTGGTGCTTCAATGGTAGAAATAAAATTGAAGCATAATGTAAAGAAGATACATGAATTTACAAGAAATACCTTAACAACGATTCCTAGTCTAAGGTTCTTCCATAAGGACTTCTTGGTATGCAATCTCTTAAGCTTGGTCTTTTACTTGATCATCCATTCTTGGATTCTATTGCTCAAGAGTTGCTTAGCAATCCTATTTGCATGCCTTGAAAGAATCTGGGTCAAACATGTCCTATCACATAAATTAGTCCTCATCAATGTTTGTCATGAGTCAAAACATAGGAGATTGCCCTTAGGGCTAACAAATACTATGACTAGAGATTATTCAAGCACAAACACTACATAGTTTGGTAGGAATCTCACATCATGATCTCTATCATAATTTTCTTAACACTGTGTTGTATTAGAGATTTTGTCAAACAGTTTATACGCATATTAAGATATAACAATCAAACTGAAAGATGAAGAATACCTCTTATTAATTATTATGCAATATACATGGTATAAGTGATTGCATCTAGGGTATAAAAGTAACAAAGACAACTATGTGTTGGAAATAGTTGAAATTGATACACATGTTGAGTAATAGATTTCGAGAACAAGGACTAAAATATTCGGGTCAGAATTAATTAATATTTTGGATGGTGTTGGCACTAATTAGATACTCTAAACCGAATGAGATATTGTATAGTGAAAGGAGTTTATTATACAGACATTTCGCTATTGAAAGATTCATGTCAAACCACTTAACTTTCTGGACTTTTGGATGGCTATGATGTATTGTTAGATACCGCTCATGATCTGCTAAATATGAATTTATTAATTAGAGAATTAATAAATTTAATTCTAATTAATTATTAAAAGGATTATTAATTCTATTATGATAGAATTAATTCATATTAGCTGCCAATTGTGTAACACCCTTACTAAAGGCAACAGTGGAAGTATATCAACACCGAGTGTCGTCCTGTCCAGTTTTTTTGGACAAGGGATCTTTATAATGGAAACAACAAGGTTCATACACATATGTAAAGTCCAGACTCGACAATAACCCACACTAATGGCCATACATATACATATATTAGTGAATCTCTTACATGCCATCTTTATCTATAACAAAATACAGTACATGATCAGAAGAGAAAATTGTCCAGACCTATTCCGCCAACTCTGTGGTATTGTCCTTCTATCCATAGGTCCACTCAACTCTGGATTCTACAAAAGGTAAGATAAAGATATGTGTGAGTAACGAATCACTCAGTGAGTCCCGTGTATGCTAGTGCTTTATGAAAAATAGGGTACATAAAACTTTTGTGGTGTAGCATATCATTTGTTCATCGGAAACAATTGAAAAACTCTTTAAAGAAGAGTTTATCCAAAACTCATTCATTTTTGAAAAACTCTATTTCACTTTCAAAACATTGCCCTGATTTCCAAATCACAAGCGCTTCTCCAACAGAAGGTCGACATGTATGCAAAGCTCACAAGGCTTCGCCTTCAACATCACGATCTTATTGTGCCAAGGACTTTGCCTTACAACATTCAACCGTGCAATGCCAGATAAGTACATCGACTTGCACCATGTCATTATACGGAGACTGCAGCCTCCAGGACTCGATCTATGCATCACCGGATAAGCATACCAACTTACACCGTATCATCGTACTGAGACCGCAGCCTATAGTACTTGATCCCTGCATCGCTAAAAAATCTTTTACTTACTGACGTCAATCACTATCAAGGTAGCAAGGAATCAAACGCACCGATTGTCCCCGCTTGGCATCCAGCGAATGACTCAAAATCAAGAAGTGCCCGCAGATGTGACAATTGCTAGGTGCTAAATTGCTAGCCAGGACAACTCATCTCAATGTCCTGTCGCCCTGTTTTGAGTAAGACAATCCCAGAATTAATCGGGTTACTTGGGATCGTCTATCTCTAACATGAGCTAGTACAAATATCAAAGTCCTTGTTAAGTACTCAACGTTAACAATACCAACTCCATCTGACTGATCAGGCCAGAAGGTTATCTTATCCCGCAGGATTTTCAAATTAAAACATTTTTAGGGCAAAATCACATTTTCAGAATTTTATCCTATTGACCCACAAGTCAGATCATCATTCATATAGGCTCCATAGAGCCAATCAATTCATTCCATAGGTACATCAGGCCAATAAATAATTTTCAGGGATCAAAAGTCAATCTCATCACGAGAGACTATTTTCCAAAATCATGTTGAAATAGGATAAAGAGTTCTATTAACACATCAAAACATGTTTCCAAGAGTATCCGGGTCATCTTCCCCATACTCGATCATTAAAGTCATTTCTAAGGGTATTCAGGTCATTTTATCTATACCCGATTCCAAAAAACTTTTGGAGGGTATTCGGGTCATTTTACCCTTACCTAATTTGAAATGTATTCACAAAAGTTCCAATAAGGATATTTTGGTCATTTACCGAATACCTGAGTTCCAAAGATTTTCATAAAACATTCCAATAAAGACATTTAGATCATTTTCCAAATACCCAATTCCAGAAAAGGAACTTATTTCGAGAAATTCAAAATTCTAATCCCAAAAGAGGATTAAATTCAAAGTTTCTAAATATATTTTCATAAAATGTTCCAATAAGGGTATTCCAGTCAATTTATGAATACCCAATTCTAAAATTTACCATTTTTTTGAAAATCCTAAATATTTAATCCAAAAAGGACTAAATTCACAAAATTCATGCTTTAATCATCTAGTAAGGTTTCCAAGCTAATTATGATGTTCAATCGAGCCTAAAATGGCATAAAATAATTCTTACTCAGATAAACCTTAAACATATTTAGGAATTTTCAAAATGGTACAAAACATAGCATTTCAAGGAAAAGTGAAGCACACTAGCTTTCAAAAGGTTTTAGAAATTAAAGGGACTCACCTCGTGTCCTAAGTAACCCTTTCCGTTCATGGCCGTTTAATCACTGTCTCTATCATTTTTGATATTCTATTGACCGTTTATCACTAAACTTACACCAAACATCGTTTTCGAGTCAAATTGTGTTCAACCAAAGAATAGTCGATGGTTAGCTGACTTCTAGCTGACGTGCTAGATGGGTAGCCGACGTGCCTGATGGTTAGCCGACATTTAGCCAATAGGGCCGACGGTTAAAGAAAATGTTTAACTTTTGTTCACTTCATTTTTTTATTGTTTGATCAATTCTTTCATTCTCCTTTTTTCACACACTTTCTTCCTTTATAAACAAGGGATTCACTTCATATTTCCCCAATTATTTCATCCAAAATCACACATTTAATCATTTTTAAGTTCATCCATTTTCGGACTCATTTTTATGGAATTTAACTGCTTGACACATGAGTTTGTCTTGCCCATAACTTTCAATTCACACTCCGATTTGGCCCTATGATATACCAAAATAACCATAAGACTCTTAGCTTTAATTATGTATTGGCCTTTTTCAGAGTCCTGGTCCCTGTGACATTTTACTGGGCGAAAACAGCCTTAGTAGTTTTGTCTCAATTTCACTATTCATGCTTTCTTTTGTTTTCCTTTAGCCTTTAGCACATTGGAACCATTAATTCATTCAATCCTCCTTCAAATCATCTTTAATTTTGAATTTCTAGATTTCTAGTAGCTCACAAAAGTCACACTTATTCAACACAAATTCATCTCTTCTAATTAAAAGCTAGTTCGAACCATTTTTCCAACCAAGTAAATTCCTTTTTTACTCTACTTTGATCATCACCTCTTCAACCGAAAATAAGCCTTCAAGCTACCATAATTATTCAGTTCTTCCTCACACAAAACATCATTCAAAGGCCCTTAGGAAGCCGACACATATACAAGCATATGTAAAGTTCATACAGAAAAGTTCACAAACCTTAGCTTTAATCTGAAATCAATACATGAAAATCATGTTTTTATGTTAAAATTCACATCATCATAATCATCATTCACCTAACAACAACTTTAATCCAAGCATGGTAGGGTTTTACCTCGCATTTGAGGCTATTTGGTGTGATTTTGCTCTATGAACACCAAGGCTTCACCTAGTACACCAAGAACACACACTAGCTAGCTTTTTTTGTTTTCTTTTGTTTGGTCTCTTTTTCTCTTGGTTTTTCCTTCTGTTGGCTGCCGAAATTTAGGTTGTTTAACAACCCTTTTTCTACCACCATTCACCCCTCAAATCTTTGCCCTTCATTTCTTGTTTTTGTTTAATTGAATGGTGGATATATTTAAGTGTGTTCCAATAGGATTTTTACACACCAACCACTTTTCCTTCCCCAAAATTTTCCTTTATTTCTTCTTGCATGGCTGCCGAATTCCTGGCCTAATTTCAGCCATTCAATCACCTTTTCTTGGACTATGTATTAACCAATCAAAATGCACAAGACTTTAATCAAACAGCCCCACAAAATGATGTGTTTCAATCACAAAATTACACATCATTCTTCATTTATTTTGCAAAGCTTGTTTGAGAAGTCTTTCACGCATCCTCTTATTATTTGACACTTGTCCTTGGTCACCAATCACAAGAAGTCACACATCCCATTTTCAACCTCATTTTCCTATTTTTTTTTTTTTTTTAGAAATGATCAAAATCGGGCCATAACGGGAAAATATTTTATTTCACCAATCAACTCAAAAAATTTCACTGAATTCATTAGTAATACTTAATTTCTTTAATTCCTTCTCTACTTGATCAAATTTGCTGTCAAAGTTGCAGGCACGGTCAAAATGACAAAAAATGCCCACGATACCCCAGATTGCATAATTCACACCAAAACGTGCGTTTTATCGTGCTGGTCAATTTCTATTTTTAGAGTACCATACAATTCTTATTTTGTTAATAATAATAACCTTCCAAAAATTTAGAGTACAGGTAGAATAAATTCAATAATTACATCCAGGTCCCGACAAGATATTATCATATCAAAATATTCGTCTCATTATACCGATCATCTTTTGTTCTGGCCATTGATATATATTCTCATCCTATTACAAATAGTAGCCAATTGAAAGTAAAAGGTGGTGTGTTACAAATTGACTAGAAAACCTAATAGATCACACACAATAAAGGAATTGGTACTCAATGTAATACAATGTATTTTCATAGTTCAGTTGGTGATAATTTTCAATCGGGTGAGAATTTGTATCAGTGGCCAGAACAAGAAATGATCAGTATAATGAGATAAAGGTTTTGGTGCGATAAAAATATTTAGGGCCATTATTGAAAATTTGAAATTATAGGAACCTAGATAGAATTCTGAGATTGTTCTACTCGTACCTTTGTACTTCAATTGGTAAGTACGTTATATAGAGTGAGAATTTGGTTATAAGCCCAGAATAAAAGTTGATAGTACGATGAGGTTGATGTTTTGGTATAACCTGAGTCATCGGGGGGTATTATCGTAATTTTGATCACAATTGGGACTTTGACCGCAAATTGAAAAGAATTTAGAATTTTGATTCCTACTATTGAATTTAGTAAAATTCATAGACTCTATTGGTGGAATAAAATATTTTCCCAATACGGCCCGAAATTATAGTTATTTTCTGAGAAAATTGAAAAATGCGGTTGAAATTCAAACAAGTAGCATAATATGATTGGTGGATGAAAAGAAGTGTCAAAAAGAGATTATATGTTTGAAATATTTATATTCATAAAGCTTATCAAATAAGGATTAAAGAATAATTAAAGAAATGAAAAACAAATAAGAAAATGACACTTGGATGGATGGCCCACAATTAACATTAATTGTTGGTTGACCTTGTGACCAATTTGGTCACAAGAATGGTGGTGGACATCAAGAAAACTGGCCAAGACAAGAATAGAAGGAGAAGGAAGGAAAAAGGAAGGAAAAATGGAGAAACAATAAGGAAGAAAATGGAAAAGGAGAGAGAAAAAGTTTGCAAAGGAAAAAAGAGGGGAAACTTGAGGCAATTCAAGCATAGAGAATCTCATACTCAAGATAAGTGTTTGTACTTCTTGAATTAAAATTGTAGAATGGATTGCAAGGATCATTTTGGCATTAATTTTGTTGAGAAACTCATGAAATCTATGATTTATACTTGGAAATTAGCTATGTTCATGGGCTGTTTTGTGTGTAGTATGTACTAGCTCATTAGAGAAGCTATGTACTATGTTTTATATGGTGTATGAAGGTTTTTTTATGGCAGTTTTGTTGGCAGTTCATGGCTGTACAAAAAGGCATAAGAAATGAAAAGGTAAACTAGCTTAAATGTTAAAGATAATGAAATGTTATTGTTGTTGTTTGCAATTATTGAACTTGATGTTGGAAAATATGATTTTGCTGGGCTAAATATCTCTGGAAATCATATAAATGAAGGATTTTTTTGATAAAGTTTGAAGTGTATTAAGCATTATATGCATATTAGAAGTAAACGAGAATGAATTAATAATGGTATTTGTGAAGAAAAAGGGTAAAACATGAAAAGTTGAGAGATGTTTTGCCTCAGTAGTGTGTCATGGTTGAGAGACTATTGAAGTG
This sequence comes from Voacanga thouarsii, assembly GCA_026120185.1. NCBI lineage: Eukaryota > Viridiplantae > Streptophyta > Magnoliopsida > Gentianales > Apocynaceae > Voacanga > Voacanga thouarsii. The sequence goes on along the minus strand of JANUWF010002059.1, from coordinate 1,224,086 downwards.
GAATCTATAATCATAACGATGAAGATCTGATGAGCATTTTGATAGAAAATAGAGGTTAATTGGAGTTGTGGATTAAAAATTATGTCAAAAACAAAATCGGGTGTTAAAGCTGAAAATTTTCAGCCTTGGTATAAATAAATGAAATTCAAGGGTTTGAATTTATTTACATTAATGGGAGAATGAAAGGATGAAATATCATATGAAGACCTTAAATTATGTGTAGAAAAAGGATGAAGAAGTGGATGATAGATTTTGGTCATTTTGGAAATATTATTTGATAGGGGCTAAATTAGTCATACTTTTCCTAGTTATTTGAGGTTCTTTTGTAATATATTTTGTTCTATAACTAGTCATATTCCTTCATATTTGAGATTTTACCCTTGAAAAGGTATTTTGTTCATTATTTCAGATTTTAAGGGTAAAAGAAGCAAAAACGTCGCAAAACAGAATAGAGGCGGCGCCGGTCAGGACAGAGGAACTGGCACTGGCCATATGCTGATAACATGAACTTCGAGGCGACAAAAAATTGTTGAACCAAGATCGGAACAGAATGGAACCGGCACCGACTCCAGTAGCCAAGGCGGCGCCGGCTGCACTCTAGATAACATGGTGTTGAAATCAGGAAAAAATCGATGAACGACTAGAGAAACAGAACACAATCGGCGCCGCCTCCAGTAGCCAAGGCAACGCTGGCTATGCTCTAAGAAAAAGGTGGGATTGTGATTTTTCTATGCGGTTTTTGGTAATCTGTGGAGTTTTAGTATCTTCCAACTTCTACTCGGCCAAGAACATTATACCAACGAGTTTGGACACTTTTCAAGCCTATAAATAGATGGAAAACACTAGGGAAATGGGGAGAATTCATTGATCACCATAGAAAATCACTCAAATCAAATAAGGAATTCTTCAATTCAAGGAGGGTTGTGCAAAAAGGTATTCAAAGGAAGAAGAAGTAAGCTTGTCTATGAGTGCTTTCTTTTACTTTCTTTTCTTTTTTTTGAACAATGATGTACTAATTGTTTTATTGTAATTCGACATTGTTTTAGGTATTCATGATTTTTAGAGTTATTTGATCTTTTGATTAATTGATTGTTCTTCTTGGTATTTAATTACTTGGGCGTATTACGAGATTACTTGGTTGTTTCTTTTCATTAACTTGCTAAACCAAAGAGGTTGATGGTGGTTTCAATTGATTAATTTCATATTTATTGGCTGTTAACTTGCTAGACCAAAGAGGTTAATTGCTGAGGATTGAATAATTAAAGGTTAATTAATTTTTACCAGACCAAGGACTCATTGATTAATTTCATGCTTTAAATTTGCCAGACCAAGGAAATTTAATTAAGGATTGCGTTTAATGTGTCTTTTGGGTGAATTAGTTGAGACAGACCAAGTGATGCTAATTTATCTAGAGGATAGTGATTTCATGGATTGACCATCGAAGTGAATCTACCTTCATCATTTATGATGCAAAGAGAATAATTGGTTATGATAATGGTTGGATACTTTAAGATCATGTTTGTCTAAACAATGGCTTGAGTTACATAATTCTCCATCCTTGACATGTATATATTTTTATTTTTATTTTATTTTGTTTTATTTTATTTCATTTTTTTCACTTTGTTGAGTCAGTTAAATAATAAAAGAAAAGGGATTAATGCATACTTGTTCCTTGAGGATCGACACTCGTTTGTGTGAAACCCCAACTAAAACCAACTCTAGAGTAAGGGGGTCGGGATGCATATCATATTTTCTCGCATGCATAAATATATTTTTGTATGATTATATGTGCTTTAGATATGTGATTTGTTATCTAGATGGCTTATTTCAGCTTAGTGAGTAAGAAGGGTAAAATGGTAATTTTGCTTGAGAAGGAAATAGGAAGATAGCTTGAGGATTATATAAGAAAAATATTTAGGACTGAAAATAAGAATAAGAGTTGTTGTGGTTTAGTGGTTAGAGCTTTGGAATTAATTCTTGAGGTCTTGAGTTCAAATTCCATCATTTGAGTTTTAGCACGATTAAATTTTATTTTTATTTGGAAGGCTATTTTCGGCCCTTGCATGTCTTAGGGAGGAGTAGGAATGTTGTCTTAGGGGAGACATGAATGGAATGTCCTAATCCTACTCTTGTGTCCTACAAAAATTTCTAAGGGGTTCATACCCTTCTTGATCTCTAACTTTCCTTCTTAATCCATTAGGTTGTTCAATTTATCTAAACCAATTTTGTTTCCAGAAAATTCCAGCAAAGTTCTGTAGTTTTGAAGGTTTGAAAATGTCTCAATGTGAGGTATCTTCTTGACCGAAAATGGGGAGGAGTTGTGGAAGGTTCCCAAGAGAATTAATCTCTATAGTTGAACCTTTAAACTCCAACCTATGTGTGTTCATCTTCTTCATGTAGTAATCTGAAATTTTTCTAGCTTCTTGATCAGTCCAATTGTCAAAAATTTCAGCCATCTTTTCCTCTCAAATGCTGTTAGGAAAATGGCTATTTCACTTAGCTTGAAGGCTGAAAATTCCAACCAAAACCGGACTACTCAAGAGCTGTGCAAACCAGGAAAAAAATCCTGGGCAGTTCGCAGCTCAACAACCCGAAAAACCAAGCTGTTTCTTCCAGTTTTTCAACCAGCAATTCAGCCTTGTTTTTCCTCCATAAAGAAGACTGGAAACAAGCCTTAAAGGACCCTCCAATGGCCCTTCAAACCTTCTACAAGCTGACTGAAATATGGCAGAAAAATCAGCCCAGAAATTCCAGCAAGCCTTGCGAAAAACCTTATCAAAATTTCCAGCTTTGTTCCTTCTTCACCCTTGTCTGAAACTTCCACTATTTTTCTGTACAAACTCACCTTGATCAGCTATGAACTTAACTCCAGCATCCTCACCATTGTTCTTCCGGAAAAACAGCTCCATGGCTGCTCCTAAAATCTCTCCATCAACCACTCAAATCAAACCATTGATTGAAGTCCAAAATTCCAGCAATTTATTTCATCAACCTTCCATGAATTAAACCTCAAACAACCAGAAAACTCCTTCACCATTGTACACCATATTTCGGCCACCCTAAAGCTCCATCAAACAACATTTATCTCAGCAGAATTTTAGTAATCCAGTCGGCGATTGTAGCTTCCCAAAAGACCTCCAGCATCAAAGATCTACTTATCATATTTGCTACCACAAAATATTTCCTAAATTATTCTCTTTGAATTTCAAATAACCACCTTTTCTTTTCCTCTCAAATCTGAAAATCCAATTACAAAAAACAATTCAAGCAATTCGGCCACCCTTTCCCCACAGAATTTCGGCCAGCCTCCATTCAATCTCTCTATTTTCTCCAAACCTTCAAGAACACCTACTACCATTCTCACGCCTAAGGCCACTCAAAACTATTTCAATCTTCTCCAAAAACTCCAGATTATACCTACTCATTCTCGTGAATCCATTCCTGCAATTTTTAACATCAAACACTGAAATCAAAGTCTCACTTTTGGATAAAAAACTAAAATTTTCTTGAAGGCTCAAGAATACCTTCAAGGTAAGCTTGAACAATCATCTTCATCTTCTTCCATCTTCGACCTTGATGAGTATATACTAATGAACTCTCTCTCTCTCAGCCGAATGGTTACTTCCACCATCACCATGTTTCTTCTTCTCCTTGGATGGATCAAGCATCCCTAGCGAGAGGATTTTCTTGGATCTACTTCAAGGTAGTCATCATTCAAGTAAGCTTCTTTCATCTTCTCTTGAAATCCTAGATTCATGTCTCTTGGATGTAGTTGGATGAGGATGGGATATATTTGGAGGTTGATCATGTGTTTTGTGATGGAGTTGGGATTGAAGCATGAGAATGAATGTGTTTGTATGATGAAGATGGGATTGATGCATGAGTTGATTTGTCTTGGTTGAATGTACGGCGTTTTAGGTTTTGTTGCATGTCTTCATATCGTGAGTAGTATGAATGATTAAGCATGTTAGAGATTATGTCACCTTTGGTGAATAGGGTTTATGTTCATGTATTCTTGTTAAGGCCATGATTATGTTTATATTAGTAGAGTTTGGATCATGTCTTAGTAGATTTGGATCTATGTTTTATTCATGATTTGGATGTTTTGTTGATTGGTGTAGAGTGTATGTTCATGATTATGGTTAGCCATTGGAATTATGATCATGACCTTGTTGTCCCTAAGCTAATTTTATTTCATCAATAAAATGATTAATACTATAATTTCTTCTAGTAATTTCAAAAACCCTAGGAAAATGTGGATTTGGATTCTTATATATATATATATATATATATATATATATATATATATAAATGATATTTTAGTCAAATAAATGATAGCTTTTATTAAAGAAATAAAATATATGGATATTATATAAAATAATAATATTAAATAAAGCATTTTATATAAATAATCATAATAGGTAAAGTATTAATTTTGAAAGTCTTATATTCATAAATACTATTAAAATTTATTTACTATCTTTTAATCAAAACCTATTAAAATTTACTGACAACTAATTTTAGTTACCAATTATTTTCTAAAAAATAATTATTATTTTAAATAATATCATCTAGGGCCTAGGACCCTTCATCAAATAAATCTTAATTTATTTATAGTAAGATTTAAACCTTCAACTTATTAGCATCTAATTCACAAACCCTAGTTATTTTAATATCAAGCTAGATTTATCTTACAAACCCTTTATTTATTATTTAGCATTAAAGCTTGGGACATTAGGGTCATGATGGCAGTAAGTTGAGTTAGGATTATTTATGAAAGTGAATTTTGGCTTGAGTTTAATTATGTCTGTGTTTACCCCAGGCGGGGTCAGGTTAGCTATTGGAGATCTTTATTTTATCTCAAGCAAAAGATCAGGTAAGCTCCTGCATAAAACTTGTTTGTTGCAAAAAATTAAAATGGCAAGCTAAACTCGAAGTTTGTGAACACTGATTTGGTAAAGGCAATTAGGGACTGTTTCATTTCTTGTTTCAGTCAAACCAATCATTTGAAAATCAACAAGTAATTTTATTCAATTGTTAAATTGTTTCTAAAACCGATTTTGACAAAGACTTTGGAAACCCTTGATTGCCATTTTAAAGTAAAATGTCTTTTATCAGTTTTCTCCCAAGTGGGATGAACTATATTGAGTACTCAATAAGGGTAGGCTAGTAGTACTAGTTTTGAAGAGCAAGAGTGAGTTTTTTGGTGGGAGGCCACCTCCAGAAGATAAACTCAACTTAGAGAAACGTCAAAACTACTTAGTCATGCCGATCCGAAGTAGCAGTTTCAGTCATGTGGACTGTGTGTTGCCGGAGTGGACAACCGATTTTGTTTGGGTGTAGAGAAGGAGGAGAATCTTACCTGGTAGGTCGATCACCTACCTTTTTTGTCAATCTGTACAAAGTGTGGTATTCTGACCGTTGTATGGTTATGGGGCCTAACGTGTGGTAACCCATGGCCGCCCTTTCAAGTGGTTGATTTTATTGTACCAGTATGGTTGAAAAAGCCAAAATGCCACTCTTGCATTTGAACTTTATTTATTGCTTGCCAGTCTTTTTCTAATGAAGTTCTTACACCTTGCATTCATGAACTGTTTTCACTGAACACTCAAAGCACACACGGACTTATTGAGATTTTTATCTCATCACCCTTTTTACCATAATTTCAGGTCGATTCTGCTGTGGGGATGAGTAGCTAGTTATTGCCTGCCTTGGAAGATATTCTGTTATTTATTTTTATGTAATGCTTTGGGAGTTGAGAGTGAACAATTGTTATTTTTGTATTTGTCTTGAATTTTTGGATTGTAATAAGTTTTAATTTTTGAAGTATTATTTTATTTTGATTGTATGACCTAGTTATAAAGACCCCTTGTCCTTTGGACGGAGCGATATCCTGGCCCTATTGGGCCTAGGTAGTGGGGTGTTACAGTTTGAACCCTATGCTATGTTAATGATGAGTATGCTTGCTCATTTATGTAATTTGGGTTTAACGTTTTAATATAAACTTGATTGGGAATGTGTTTAGTTTTTATATGATTTTATACACTCAAATCCATACACATCATTATTCCATTATGTTTGGAAATAGGGAAATGAGAAATGAATGATTCTCATTTTTAGTCTAGTAATCCATTATCCTAGTCTTAATTACTAAGGTGAGAATGAAATGACTTTAATGTAGGTTTTCTACGTTAATGACTTGTGGAAAAGCTACGAACATTACATTTATGACTATTTCGATATAAGGCATGAGGTGAGTCCCACTTGTTTTACAAATCCTATTTTATGCTAATGAAATTATGTTTTATTGAGAGATGTTCTATGAATCTTTTTGGTTCTCTGAATGAGAATATAGTTTTCTTAGAATGAAATTACATCATGCTATGTTAAATTTTAATGAAAACATGGATTTTCATTATTGGAATTAATTATAGTAAGTGACCATTTCGTAAAGAATAACAATGAGGTTGAGGAAACTTTGTGTTTTCTTAAACAAGATATGGTTTTCTTGAATGAAAATGGTTTCTCTGAATGGAAAATTTATTGGAAAATGTAGGAAACAATATTTTCTACAAGGACTTTTAGGTCACTTAAATTCTAAATAATTCTTAGGTACACATGTATTCGTGAATGGTTTTCTTCTCTTTAATTTTGAGATGAAATAATGTTTTATTCTCAGAAAGCATTAATGTTCCTTTTTATGGAAAGGATTTTTGGGAAAATATGAGTTATGGATATTATGGAATTATAATTGGGATTTCTTAAATTAAATTGTTCTTTTTGGATTAGAATTCTAAAATTCTTGAATAATACTCATTTTTTAAATTGGGTAGTCTTCAAATGATGAAAATACCCTTAGAAACTTACTTTATTGTACGAAAAGGACTTTTATCATTTTTCATTGTGGTTTTAGAGAACAATCTCATGGTATGAGATTAACTTTTGAAAAATAGTATTTTGACCTTGAAAATTATTTTATTAATATTCCTTTGGGAATAAGATTATTAATTGGCCTTGTGAACCAACGAAATTAATTAACTGGTCAACTTCGGGAAAATGATATTTTGACCCCAGAAAATATTGTGAACTAGTGAAGATGTTGAGTACTCAGCAAAAACTTTGATCTTTGTACTAACTCATGTTAGAGATAGATGACCCCAAGTAACCTTGTGCAGTTCTGGGGATTGTTTTGCTCCAAATAAGGTGACAGAACATTGAGATAAGGTGTCTTGACTAGCCGTTTAGTTCCTGGAAATTGCCTATGCCTTGCTGCATATTTGATAGGAATTGCCCCAGGCACGAAGGCCACTCAAAAGAAGATAAAGAGAAATCCAAGCCACAACTCATGGCACCTTTGATGAGATCCATTTTCAAGAATTTTCAACAGGAATTTAAGGCCAGCCAAGCTAACAAACCAATGGCCAAGAGATTAATGAAAGAGTGCATAATAAAAGAAAGGCTAAAATGAGTACAAAGAAGGTAACAATCCTTGTGGAAGGTCAGGCAAACAAATGAACAAGGATTAAAGGGCAAAAGGGCAAATGAAAGAATACGACCCAAGGGAGCTTCATATGGAAATAGTCTTAGATTAAAGACTATTTAGAAGATCAAAGGGACAACCAAGGCCATCTTAGAGGTTAAGAACAATATTTAGAATGCAAAACATCAAGGAAAGAATAGGAGAGGATCAAGAATAGGCCATGTTGCTGGTATACGAAGGAAGTCAATTGGAAGCAGTTTGCACAGAAATATTGCCCAATAGAATGGACCCACTACCGGCCAGAGTTACCCTACCAGGCACCAGCTATGATCTGCCATAATTCTTCAATTTTTGATGCCAGTACTGTTCCAACAGAGCGGACCCGTCGCCGATTGTGTACTGGTAAAAGTCCTGAGGTTTGTTCTGGCTTTTTACATACAAGTACTATTTCCCATATTAGACTCGGGGCCACCCCCAAGAGACCTACCAAGTGCTAGCCTTGTTCTGGAACTCGAACCCATGAACTTTTTTAGCTATTTTGGGGTTATTTTGTAATATTTGCTAAGTAGTTAGAGCAAGACATCTATATATATATATATATATATATATATATGCTATTATAATATTGTAAACAAGAACCTTTTGAGGAATATGAAATACTGAGAGTTCAAGAACTCGTTGAGAGTTTTGGAGAGGGTGATCCTCTTAGGTGATTCCCATAAAGATCAAAACTAAATCAAAGGATTTAGTCCTATTTTTATCTTGTCTATAAATCTTAAAGGATAATCTAAACTTCATCTATATTCTTATGATCTAAGTTGCCTAGTGTGTTTGATAGGATTGAGTTAGGTGCCTTTAAATTCCTATCCTTAGTGTTCTAATCTCTAGCTAGATTAGGGTGTTAAGGTGTCATTGAAGTTGGCTAGATCCACAATATCACAAGAGTGTTATTTTCTTTGCATTTTGGTATTCTTGTGTGTGGATTTGGTAGATTTCTTGTTTTGAGTTTAATCCAAAAGTTTGGTGCTTTCCAAGATCATATCAAAGTGATATCAGAGTATCATATCAAGTGGTATCAGAGCTTGCATTGTGTTAATTCTAATCAACCAACTTTCTTTGGGCTAAGGTTTACTCTTCTTCAAGATCTATTGATTTTCAAATTTTCGTCACTTTTTCTCTTGTAATTTTTGGATGTAAAAAACTTGAAATTATGCCATGGAAATATTGTCAATTTGACCCTATATGATATATTAAAGTTTGAGGAGTCATTTGGTGTAAAAATTTGTTGATTTGGGGCTAAAACCAAGCTAAAATTTGCTATACAATATTGAGCTACGAGATTGCACTCAATGTGTTTGATATATTGTCCCAATGAATTGTGATTGCTCATACTTGACTAGCAAAGCTTCCATTCATGAAGTATGATGAATAATTTGTTCAGTAAATAGCATTTAAGTGATTGTTAATTGTTAAATTGTGATTGAGGTTATAATAGCATCACTTAGTGTAACAACACTTTGAAATCCATGCATCTTCCTTATTGCACACGAAGTGTTTGATAAATTGCCTTTAAGACACCTTTTTTTTCCGTATCCCTTGGAATTTAGTTAACTTGATTAGTAGAACTAAATCATTTGAAGTGGGAAAGAGTTAGGAAGAACTTGAGTGTGGAATTAAGAGTTTGAAAAAGGCAAGAGGCTAGTTCATTATGATAAAAGCTAAGAAGAGTATAAACACGAGTGAAGAGTGACCACTAAAAATTGAGTATAAACACGTGAGGGAGTGAAGTGTGAATTTTTTTTTGGGTGTTTTCTACTTCAATTTTTTAGGTACTTCTCTTGAAAGAAAAATTCACAATAGCTAGTTGGAGTGAAAATGAAGGTATGACAATTATGAGGAGTCTTGCTATAGTGAGAATAGTTATGGGGAATATAATGAACATGAACAAGAATATGAGGAGGATGATTATAAGAGCATAGGATATTGGGATGAACATGATGAAGGGCCAAGTATGGTTATAGTATATATAATTACCTAAAATTGAATGGTCAAGGAAGAAGTTTTGATTTGCAAAAGGGTAGTGCAATTCGTTGTAAGCATTGCAGTGGCTATGGGCACAAATCCTTTGATTGTCATTGGAAGTCCTCTAAGGAGCAAAGTAAAATTCTTAAATTTGAGAAGCAAAAAACTAGACTTGAGACCAATGTGGCCAAGAAAAATGTTGTAGATGTTGAGGAGCAAAGAAGGGTAAGAAGTAAAGAAAAGGTTGAGAGGGTTGAGCAAGATGAACTACATAGCTTTGAGAAAGAGGAGAAGCTAGAAAGGGAAGCTAAAGGCCAAGAAATACTCAATTAAAATGATAAAGTAGTGCATGAAGAAGTTGAGAATAATGTTGATGAGCTTGATGAGTGGCTTAGTGATGATGAAGAAGAAGACGTGGAACTATTGAATTTAATAAATGGGGTGACTAAGGAATATTACAACATTCTATTCTTTCTAGAGGGTGAGTCAAACCAATTTGAAGTGATAAAGGAGAATGATCAAGAAGAAGTTGAGCAAAATGGAGTAGAATTTGTTGAAGAGAAAATGCTTCAAGGAATGAGGTAGAAGGGAAGCAAATGCATGCTATGGATGAAGGTTCCCAAAGTGTTTCAAGTACTTATGAAGCGGGAGAAATCTTGCATCTACAAGAGGAGAAAAAGAGGAGTTGGCTAGAGGTGGTGAAAAAGCAAATGAAAATGAGTGAAACTAGTAAGATTAAAGCATCTAGTTCAAATTCACAAAATGACACCAAATCTAGTGGAGGAGATAGAATGGATAGAAGAGATAGGGATGTATTTGAGAAACCATATGCATTGATTGGAATAGCAATGGAAGTTGAAAATGCTTGTGAGGGAGTAGAAGAAGGAGAAAATTTGCAAAGAGAAAATATAGTTTTTCAAGGTGTTTAATCAAGAAAAAATCATGTAGTGTCCTCATTAATGGAGGGAGTTATAAAAATGTGATTAGTTCTACATTGGTGGAGGAGTTAGGAATAGAATCCTTGAAACATGCTAGACCTTACAAGTTATAATGGTTGAACAATTGTGGAGAGGTAAAGGTGAACAAACAAGCTAAGGTTGCCATTGTTATGGGAAAGTATAAGGATGAAGTGGTTTTTGATGTATTTCCCATGTATGTAGGGCATATTTTGTTGGGAAGACCTTGAATGTTTGATAGAGATGTGGTCAATGAAGGGAACAAGAACACTTATTTTTTGAGGAATGATGGAAAGTTAATCACTCTACTTCCCTAATCCCCTAGTGAGGTTTTGAGAGATCAAAATATCTTAAGGGAAAAGGAAAAGGAAATGAGAGAGGGAAAAAAGATGAGTGAGAAAGAAAATGAGGAGAAAAAAGGAGATTAGAGGGAAGAACAAAAGAAGGGGGAACAAGAGGTTGAGGTGAGAGAAAAAAGAGAGATAAAAATTGAGGAAAGGAAGGAAGACGGGGTTGAAAGGATAGTGACCATCTCAAGTTGGAGAGAAAAAGAAAAGAGAGACAAAAAAAAAAAAGACAAAAAAAGAAAAGAGAGAGGAGGTAAAACGAGAGAAAAAATATGGGTAGTGAAAAGAGAAAATACAGAGAATAATGAGGTACAAAGTTATGTCATTTTACTTTCACAAAAACTCTCTTGTTTGAATTCTTGTATAAGTTTTGATTCGAGGATGAATCCTTTTCAAGAAGAGGGAAATGATAGTAATCACCCCAAGCACGAAGACCACTCAAAAGAAGACAAAGAGAAATTCAAGACACAACTTATGGCACCTTGGGTGAGATCCATTTTCAAGAGGTTTCAACAGGAATTTAAGGCCAACCAAGCTAACAAACCAAGGGTAAAGAGATTAATGAAAGAGTGGATAATAAAAAGAAGGCCAAAAGGAATACAAAGAAGGCAACAATCCTTGTAGAAGGTCAAGCAAACAAATTAACAAGGATTAAATGGCAAAAGGGCACATGAAGGAATGCGACCTAAGGGAGCTTCATATAGAAACAATCTTGCCTTCAAGACTATTTGAAAGATTAAGGGGACAACCAAAGCCACCTTAGAGGTCCAGAATAATATTTGTGATGCAAAATGTCAAGGAGAGAATGGAAGAAGATCGAGAATAGGCCATGTTGCTGGTATAGAAGGACGTTAATGGGAAGCAATTCAAGTAGAAACATTGCCCAGCAAAATGGACCCGGTGCAAGCCATAGTTGACCTACCAAGCACCGGCTGTGATCTGCCAGAATTCTTCAATTTTTAATGCTAGTACTATTCTAACAGAACAGACCTGGCGTTGGCCCTACTAGCCCGACTCGACGCCGACTGTGAATAGGTAAAGGTCTGAAGTTTGTTTTTACTTTTTGTGTACGGGTACTATTTCTCTAGATTATACCCGGTGCTACCCCCAAGAGACCTACTCGGTGCCAGCCCTATTTTGGAACCCGAACCCCTGACATGTTTTAGCTATTTTAGGGTCATTTTATAATATTTTCTAAGTAGTTAAGGCAAGACATCTATATATATATATATATGCTATTTTAACATTGTAAACAAGAACCTTTGGAGGCATATGAAATATTGAGAGTTTAAGAACTCTTTGGCAGTTTTGGAGAGGGTGATCCTCTTGGGTGATTCCCATAAACATTAAGACTAAATCAAAGGATTTAGTCACACCTTTAATCTTATCTCTAAATCTTAAGAGATAATCTAAACTTCATCACTATTCTTATATGCTAGGTTGCCTAGGGTGCTTGATAGGATTGAGTTAGGTGCCTTCAAATTCCTATCCTTGGTGTTCTAATCTCTATCTAGATTAGGGTGTTGATACGTAAATTTTGGGTATATAAAATCATCAATTTTAAATCTATCCCTTAATCAAGTTTTAATTAAAACATTAATCCAAAAATACAAATATGAGTAAGTATACTCTTTTCAAGCATAGTATAGGGAATTAACGAGTATCGATCCTCAAAGGAACAAGTACATACTAATCACTTTTCTTTCATTGTTTAACCGATCCAATAAAGTGAGAAAAGAATAAAAAGAAAAACAAAAGAAGCAGATACAACTCAAGGACGTAGATTTATGCAATTTAGATAAGTCTCCTAGAAAACATAACAATAAACTAATTAGCTCTCAACTAAGTATCATTTTGGCATCCTTAAGAAATATAAAGTAAAACTCAATCGTCTCACAAGTCACGATTCTACTTAGATAAATCCTACTTTATGTCCCAATCCATGGAATCCTATGTTTTGATTACATTAACAAATTTGTCAATCAAGCTAATCCTAACCAAAACATGCATTAGGATCAATTCCTTATAAACACAAAATTAGCTAATAAACCTTTGTTTGAGGCAAAATCAACTAATCTTTGATCACTTAGTCCTATAACCTTAACTTCGTCGCTCAAGTCCATTAAGATTAGATAAATACGAAATCAATGCAATGAAGCTCCTAACATCATCGTCTTAAGTTAATTAGAAGAACTCGCATCAATAACTAATAGAATCAAGTAATCAGATACCAAAGATAACAAAGAATTGATTAAATAACTAAATTAACCCAAAATCATGAATTCCAAAATAATGTTAAATTACAATGAAAACATTAAATACATCATTGCTAAAGAAGAAGAAGACAAAGAGAAAAGAAAGCACTCATAGACAAACCTCTTTCTTCTTTCTTGAAGACTCCTTTTGAACAATCCTTCTTGGCCTAGGTGAATTCCTCCTTGAATAAGAGAATCAAAATATTTGCTCTTTAATTCACCTCTCTTTGTTGTATATATCAAACCCTTGTGTTCTTTTATACTTTTATGGGCCTCTTGGATGCCAATTTCGTGGCTGAGGAAGTCTTGGCCGAGTAGGAATAGGAAAATATTAAAATTCTTGGATAAGCTCTAATTTTGCTTACAGAATTTCAGCCTCTAGAGCCTACCTGGTGCTAGATACCTTCGACCTACTTGGAGCCAGGTGCACTCTATTCTTCCTTTATTTTTGCTCTATTTTTTGCCGTCTCTCCTCAGCAGGCAGAATGGACCCGGCGCCAGGTACACTTGCCAGACTTGGCACCAGGTTTGTTTTGAAAAAATCCCTAAAGCTTGCTCAAGCTCTATTACTGGACAAAATGGACCCGGCGCCTGGTCCACTGGTTGGGCCTTGCGCCTAGTACATTCTCGTTCCGTCCACTTTCTGCTATATTTTAACTTAAATCTGCACATATTTGCCAAAAATACCTTTTCCAAGCAAAATGTCAAATAGGAAGGAATATGCCTTGTTATTATAATAAATGTATCTTAAAACAGCCTCAAATAACTAGGAAAAGAATGGTGATTTTAACCCATATCACATATCCCTATACTTGAACATTTGCTTATCTTCAAGTAAAACACTTTAGTCCAAGAAAAATTATCAAAACAAAACAAGGTTTTTTCTCATTCAAAAGTTTCTTCATCATAGCAAAGATCATGTATTCCTTTCAAACTTTAGATACAACATTTGTCATTCATACCATTTGAAAACAATTTCAAACTTTGAAACATTGGCCAAGACATCACCAAACTCTTGCAGTCAGATTAATCAAGTGCATACCTTAGTCTAAGAAAATGATTTCACTCTTCAAGTAAAAATATATATAACATGAATAACATAGGTCAAGCTATCTACCAACTCAAGCATTTTAAATCCAAAAACTGCACATTCAAGTTATGATGTGAGGAAATCACTCCAATTTTTTCTCTCAAAATGTTTTTAATGACTTAGGGAATTAATAGTCTCAAGTGCATGGATTTCTCTTCACACACCGTATTAACCCCCCTTTTTTTGTTATCGCTCATCGTTTTTTTCAACAATTTTCTATGCTCTTGCTTGCCTTTTTGCCTTCGAGATAGCCTCAAGAGAGTGCACCAAATACACTTACTTCTTCTCCCCATATTAATCCCCTTTTCAGCTAAAGGCCTTCAAAGATCATCAATAAGAGCCTTTTCTTGCAATTCATAACAACAAATAGTGTTGCTTCCACTCATTGTTTTTTTTTTTCTCAACTCAAATCAAAATTTTCAACATTATCCTCAATCTTTTCTCTTAAAGATCGTTTTACAACTCACATTTTTTTTCATCATAACTCAAAGCTAGCAAAATTTAAACTCATAATACAAAAGTTAGCCAATAACTATTCCCATATTCATCATATCTTCGATATTTCAACTAGATAAGCCAAAAAACATTCAAACACCAATGCCTAAACAAGATTAATTAAAGTTCTCAAGTCTTGACAAATATCTTTTCCAATAAAACAATTTCATCAAACTCCACCTAATGAATGACAAAACTTATATCCAAGTAAAAAAAAAAAAAAATTACAACCTTGCTTAACAATGAAACCATTAAAATTTTCAAAAAAAAAAAAAAATCACAAACACAAATTATATTCATCAAGTAACATAGAAAAGTACTTCTTCAACCTTTATTCTCCCCCCCCCCCACCACACACACACACACACACTTAAACTGGATATTGTCCTCAATGGCCAATGATAAAATAATAAGAGTATAGCCAAGAAAACTAAGATGAAGAAAGAAGAAGAATAAGGTGAAGAAAATACTTCCATTACATTGTTGTGCCATCAAGTTAAATCTACCTTAAGAAAGGGTTAGTACAAGAGGCCCTACTAAAAGAAAAGAAACAAAAGAAAGAAAACATAAATCTAGAAAAAGAAATATATAAGAGAATAAAAGACAAGAAGAGATATAGCATTCGAAAGATAAAAAAGCCAAGGTGGCTCATAGCTCAATAAAGGTAACATTGAGATACTCCAAAGTACCTAATTCGTTCCCTAAATATGGTTTCAATCTACTTCCATTGGCTTTAATGATTCCCTTAGTTAGGTGAGAAACCTTAATAACTCCAAATGCACAAAGTTGATGCATCTCATACGGCCCCAACCATCGAGATTTTAACTTACCTGGGAAAAGTCGAAGTTTAGAATTAAAGATTAACACCTTATCTCCCTTTTGAAACTCATGAGAGGGGGGGGGGCACGAATGTGCTTATCACGCTACCGTTCCATCTTATTTTTGTAAATCCTTGAATTATGGTAGGCATCGTTGCGCCACTCATCCAACTCATTCACTTAAAGCATTCTTTCTTTTCCTGCAAGATGAAGGTCAAAATTGACAAGCTTTATTGCCCAATGAGCCCTATGTTCAACTTATATCGGTAGATGACATGATTTCCCATACACTAAGTGATAGGGGGTTGTACCAATGGGAGTTTTAAAAGCAGTCCAATAAGCCCATAGAGTATCATCTAGCTTCAAACTCCAATCTTTTCGTGTATGATTGACCACTTTTTTCAAAATTCTTTTTAATTCTCTATTGACCACCACAACTTGGCCACTAGTTTGTAGATGATAGGGAGTAGTAACCCTATGAATAACCCCTAAATGTTTGAGAACTTTATCTAGTTGAGTATTACAAAAATAGGTTCCCTTATAACTAATGAGCACCTTAGGTACTCCAAATCGGGTGAAAAGTTTTTCTAGAAATTTTACAACCCGCGCATCATTAGTAGGCAAGGCTTGCGCCTCCACCCACTTTGATACATACTCAGCTGCTACAAAGATGTATTTGTTGCCAAAAAATCTAGGAAAAAGACCCATGAAATCAATCCCTCAACAATAAAAAATTTCACAAACTTGAAAAATTTGTAATGGCATCTCATTAGATTTAAGGATGTTACCTATACGTTGACACCTATCACAACTTTGAACAAACCTATGAGTATCCTTAAAGAGTGTAGGCTAATAGAAACCGGACTCAAGTGCCTTTCTGGCAGTGTTGTTAGTTTGATAGTGTCCTCCCGTGGGTCCTTCATCGCAATATTTCAAGATATTGATGTTTTTCACGGGGTCCATACACCTTCGAATAATTTGATCTGCATAACACCAGAACAATTACGAATCTTCCCAAAAGTAATACTTAATCTCAGAGAGGAATTTCTTCTTTTGTTGGGCATTGAAGTCATCTGGAAGAATTCCTACAACCAAGTAATTAGCAAAATTAGCATACCAAGGTAGTTGGGAAATCTCACCGTCAACGAGTAAAAGTTGTTCATCTGGGAAGGCGTCATTGATGTATCCCTCAACCAATGACTTAAGGTTAGCATTCTCCAACCTAAACAAGTGATTCACAGCCAAATTTTCCTCTCCTTTTTTATCCCTAATCTCCAAGTTAAATTCCTGTAACAATAAAACCTATCTTATCAATCTTGGATTGGAATCATGCTTGTTTAGTAGATACTTAAGGGTGGAATAAACTGTATACACAATGACTTTGGACAAAACATGATAAGAATGAAACTTATCAAAAGCAAACACTATTACAAGAAACTTTTTCTCCATTGTGGTATAATTTTCTTGTGCCATCGTAAAAGTTTTGCTTGCATAGTAAATTGGTTGAAAGTGCTTATTCCTCCTTTGTCCAAGCACTACACCCACTCCTATAAAAACCTGCATGCCCAAGAAAGCTTCGAATTTCCTTCACGAAAGTCGGAGGAGGGAGATTCTCAATTGCCTCAATTTTAGCCCTATCAACCTCAATACCTTTTCTTGAAATCTTATGTCCCAATATTATGCCTTTGTGCACCATGAAGTGGCATTTTTTCCAATTAAGCATGAGGTTTGTCTCTTCACATCGTTGAAGGACCTTTTCTAGATTGGTCAAACACAAATCAAAAGAATCACAAAAAATAGAGAAATTATCCATAAAGACCTCTATGATATCTCCTACAAGCCCTTCAAAAATAGCCATTATACATCGCTGGAATGTTTTGGGCCCATTGCAAAGACCAAAAGGCATACAACGATATGCAAAAGTACCAACAGGGCATATAATGGTAGTCTTCTCTTGATCTCCAGTGCTATGGGAATTTGAAAGTATCCTGAAAAACCATCTAAAAAGTAATTAAACTCAAGTCCAGCTAACCTTTCTAACATTTGGTTAATGAAAAGGAGAGGAAAAATGGTCTTTCTTAATTGCCTCATTTAATTTCCTATAGTCAATACACACCCTCCAACTGATTACCAATCTCATTTGGATCAACTCATTTTTTTCATTAGGATTCACAATCATTCCTCCCTTCTTTGGTACCACTTATGTTGGACTAAGCTAAATACTATAAAAAATCGGGTAAATAATGCCGGAATCTAAGAGTTTAACACATTACCTTTTACCACAGCACTTATGTTTAGGTTCATCCTACATTGGGGTTGTACTACTGGTTTGGCTCTTTCTTCCAACAAGATTTTATGAGTACAAAAGGAAGGGCTAATTCCCTTAATATTCTTAATTTTTCATGCAATCACTCCATTATATTTTCCCAATAGACTTACCAATTTGGTCTTTTGGTCATAGGTAAGGTCTTTGGCAATGATCAGGGGCATTTTTCACCTTTTTCCAAAAATGCATACTCTAAGTGTTCGGGAAGGTTTTTCACATCAAATTCTGGTGGTTCCTCAATGAATGACTTCATCCTTCCCAAACTGCTTTTTTCTATTTCCTCAAAAATTTCCAACTTATGGTGCTCTATTGAGTCCTCCAAATATGCAATAGATTGTTCCATATAGCTTTGGACAAATGATTCCTACACAAAGTCAAAGATAGGTTCATCAAAAATCTCAACCCTTAGATAAGAATCATCACAAGAACTAGGATGTTGCATGCTTTTGTGAATTTTTATAATAACTTCCTCATCCCCAACCCTAAGTGTTAGTTTTTCTCCATGAACATCAATTAAAGCTTTAGCAGTTGCTAAAAAAGGTCGACCTAGAATTAAAGGAGATTTAGAATCTTTATCCATTATTACAAAATCCACAGGGAATATAAATTTATCCACTTTAACCAAGACATCTTCAATTATTCCTCTAGGATATTTAATCGATCGATCCGCAAGTTGAATACTCATCCTAGTGGGCGTGGTTTCACCTAGGCCTAGCTTTTTGAACATTTTATAAGGTAAAAGATTAATACTAGCACCTAGGTCAGCTAAAGTATTGCAAAATGTAAGAGTACCAACAAGACAAAGAATAGAAAAACTCCCTGGATTACTTTCTTTTCATGCATCGTTCGTTGGTCCTGTAGGATAGCTTAATCCTCTTCATTTAACACCGCAGTGGATAATTCCTCCAGCCTTTTTTTGTTTACAAGCATGTTGTTGAGAAATTTTTCATATTTGGGCATGTACACTAAGGCTTCACTAAGTGAAATGTTTATATGCGGTTGTTTGAAGATTTCCAAAAACTTGTCAAATTGTGCATCTTTTCTTGCTTTGTGTGTGGAAGTGGGGTAGGGTACCGGTGGCTAAAAAAAAAAAAATGGTTTTTTAGGTTGTTTTTCGAAATGTTCAACAATAGGGGTTGGTTCCGGCCTATTTTCTTTTAAGGGTACTGGTTCTATGATGGGATTGGGCAGCTCCTTACCATTCCTTAGTGTAATAGCAGCTGAATCATGTTGTGCTTCTACCCCTATTGGTGACCTTATCACTAAATCCGTTAAAAACAAAAAAAATTTGCCTTTCCATATTTCTAACCATGCCCTCAAATTTTTTTAGTGTGTCGTCTATCTCAGAAAAATGCTTAGTTACATGAGTGGCAAATTTTTCCAACACCCCTTCTACGGTAATGGAGTTGGGTGGTTGAGATGTCATTCCGTGAGATATGTTAGTTAGTGAGCTCCAATTGGCCATCTTACTTATACAAAATAGCTGGCTAGTATCATATATATACACATCATAATCAAGTTAGTTAGTTAGTGAAGGTACATGTTCACAAATTAAGTTACAAGGAATTGCACTATACAAAGACATTAAAGTACAAGTATACAATAAAACAAAGTACAGCACCTAGTCACACAATGGACATATATACATATTTACATATAAATATATTAACATGGTTAAATTAACAAATTCCAAGTTTTCATGAAACTGTTCCCCGGTAACGGTGCCAAAAACTTAATGCGTAAATTTTGGGTATATAAAATTATCAATTTTAAATACACCCCATAATCAAGTTTTAATTAAAATATTAACCCCAAAATACACATGTGAGTAAGTATACTCATCGCAAGCATAGTATAGGGAATTAATGAGTATCGATCCTGAAAGGAACAAGTACACACTAATCACTTTTCTTTCATTGTTTATCCGACCCAATGAAGTGAGAAAAGAATAAAAAGAAAAACAAAAGAAACATACACAACTTAAGGATGTAGGCATATCCAATTTAGACAAGTCTCCTGGAAAACATAACAATGAACCAATTAGCAATTCTCTCAACTAATTATCATTTTGGCATCATGAAGGAATATAAAGTAAAACTCAATCATCTCACAAGTCATGATCCTACTTAGATAAATCCCACTTTAAGTCCCAATCCATGGAATCCTATATTTTGATTACATTAATAGATTTACCAATGAAGTTAATCCTAACCAAAACATGCATTAGGTTTAATTCCATATAAACATAAAATTAGCTAATAACCCTTTGCTCGAAGCAAAATCAACTAATCTTTGATCACTTAGTCCTATAACCTTAACTTCATCGCTCAAGTCTATTAAGATTAGAAAAATACGAAATCAATGCAATGAAACTCCTAACATTGTCGTCTCAAGCCAATTAGAAGAAAAAGCATCAATAACCAATGAAATCAAGTAATCAGATACCAAAGATGACAAAAAATTGATTAAATAACTAAATTAACCCGAAATCATGAATCTCATAATGATATTAAATTACAATGAAAACATTGAATACATTATTGCTAAAGAAAAAGAAGATAAAGAGAAAAGAAAGCACTTATAGATAAGCCTCTTTTTTCTTCCTTGAAGACTCCCTTTGAACTATCCTTCTTGACTTGTGTGAATTCCTCATTCAATGAGAGAATCATAATGTTTTCTCTTTCATTCACCTCCCTTAGTTGTATATCTCAAACTCTTGTGTTCTCGTATGCTTTTATATACCTCTTGGATGCCAATTTCATGGCTGAGGAAGTCTTGGCCGAGTAGGAATAGAAAAATAACAAAATCCTTGGATAAGTCCTAGTTCGGCACAGAATTTCCACCTCCAGAGCTTACCAGGCTCTGGGTACATTCGACCCACTTGGTGCCAGGTGCACTCTGTTCTTCCTCTGTTTTTGTTCTGTTTTTATCCGTCTCTCCTTGGCAAGCAGAATTTACTCGGCGCCAGGTACACTTACCAGACTTTACGCTAGGTCTGTTCTAGAAAAATCCCTGAAGCTCACTCAAACTTTGCTGTTGGACAGAATAGACCGACGCCTGGTCCACTGGTTGGGCCAGACGCCAGGTACATTCTTGTTCTGTGCACTTTCTACTCAATTTTAACTTAAATACGCACATATTTGCCAAAAACACCTTTTACAAGCAAAATATCAAATAGGAAGGAATATGCCTAGTTATTATAACAAATGTATCTTAAAATAACCTCAAATAACTAGGAAAAAATGGTGATTTTAACCCTTATCAAGTGTTAAGGTATCTTTTAAGTTGGCTAGATCTATAATATTACAAGAGCATTATTTTCTTTGCATTTTGGTGTTCTTGTGTGTGGGTTTGGTAGGTTTCTTATTTTGAGTTTAATCCAAAATTTTGCTGCTTCTCAATATTATATCAAAGTGGCTTCAGAGCATCATATCAATATTAGTTTAGATTGTTCAATTGCTGGGCAAGGACACTAGGAGTATTCAACCTCTTAGCGCCTTGATAGTGATTGACATCAGGATTAGGACCCCTGGGATTATGGTGGCAAGTAAAATATTCTAAATCTCCGACAATGCATAGTTGATTACTATAGGCTTGTGCCCTAGTACAATAAGATTGTGATGTCACTTTAGCAATGCACGATTGAGTGCTACAAGGCATAGTCCCTGGCATAATAAGATCATGATACTGAAGGCAAAGCCTTGTGAGCTTTGCATATAGGCCGACCTTATATTGAGAGAAGTGCATACATTTATAAAATTGGGGTAATGATGTTTGATGAAATTCAGTTTTCCAAAAATGATTGGTTTCAAAATGAACTATCTCCTAGTGAACTGTAGAACTATTTTTAGTGGAAAATACAATGCTTTCTTGCAATGCTTTTATAAATTAAAAATTGATAATGTTTTTATTTGTTTGACTTACAAAACACTATCACACATGGGACTTACTAACTGATTTTCACTCACACGTATATTATTTTTCTTTGAAAATTTTAGGAATTGAGGCACAATGTGAGTGTTGTGGACTCCCAGAGGCTCATACTGTATCTCAGAACTAATGTTCTTTAAATATGGTATGAGAAGACAGACTCCATATATCTTTTTGTATTTAATAAAAAGCATTTTGAGCAAATTTTTTCTATGTATTGAGTTAAGTTCATTATAAAAACCTCTTGTCTGGGCAACTAGACTAGGTGGCACCCTACAAAAGTGAAGCTCACTACGCTATCAATAGATAGGGTGTTACAATTGATATCATAGCATAGTGAACCCATTGTAATGTTTCTGCTGGAGAATAACTGAGCCTCTAGTGGGACATAATGGAATCCATCATAGTATGAAAATTTATAGAGATAGTAAATTTTATAGAGTTAGATATTAAAGTAACTGGAATATATGAATTTAAGGTATTTAAGTCGGATGTAATTGCATCTGATGAGTCAGAAGAAGAGAAAGTTGGGTTAATTCTTATATTTCTAGGAAAAGCCTATGATCCCAAATTAGGATGACGAGTAAAGAAATTGAGGACAGGAATGCCTCAGAATTTATATATTGAGTTCTTGACCTTGAATTTCTAGTTTTAGGACCATTGGTGATGAGATGATAAGTACACGATTTCATACTCATAGACCCTATATATACAACATGATATAAATTATGCAGATGGGGATATGCACATTTGTGAAATACTCTACTAGTAAATTTTGAATATTAGAAATCTTGTTTTAACACGATACATTGAAGAGTGTGATCGTACCAACACTAATGCATTGGATCCTGTCAAAACTGATGCATGTTTTTTAGTGTAGAGAATATTACCAACAAATTACACAATTAATCAAGTTTTAATTAAATTTCCAACCAGTAAAATCACACATGCGGGCAAGTATATCTATTGTATAGTATAGGGAATAGCAAGTATTGAATCCATGAGAACTTAGGCTCCTACCTTCTTTATCTAAATCTTTATTGTTTAGCCAATAAAATAAGAAGAGAATAAAAGAAAAATAAATAAAGATAAAAATAGATATTTATCAAGAATGCAATTTCATATAACTAGAGAATTATCTTGAAAAGATAATATTAAATCATTTAGCATTCATTACAATCAATTCATGTCTTAGCATCATGAAGGATTTAATATAGACACACTTCGTTTGCAATCCATAGAATCACTATCTTCTAGTTAAATTAGTGAACATATTCTATCTCAACCAATTTACCCAAAAGATGCATTAAAATCAATCCTCACACAAATTCCTATATTCTAGGTCATTTAAAATATGAAATTAGTCAATGAATCTATATTCTAGCAATCATTAACCAACATTTGATTACCAATGTTCTAAATAATTAACCACTATTTCAAGCAAGCTAAAAGATAAAAAATATGAAGTTAATTAATTGAAGTCATTACCAACCTCTTTTTCTAGCAAGTCAATAACAAAAATCAATCAACCAACTCCGTAAGAAAATCAAGTAATCAAATAACAAGAACACAAAACAATTGATCAAAAGTTCCAATTAACTCAAGATCATAATCTCCAAAAAAATGTCCAATTACAATCAAAACATTGAGCACTTCATTGTTCTAGAAAAGTGATGCATTAATTTTGGTCATATAAAATCATCCATTTTAAATCCATCCCTTAATCAAGTTTTTATTAAAACATTAATCCCAAAATACACATATGAGCAAGTATACTCATCGCAAGCATAGTATAGTGAATTAATGAGTATCAATCCACAAAGGAACAAGTACACACTAATCACTTTTCTTTCATTGTTTAACTGACCCAAATAAAGTGAGAAATGATTAAAAAAAACTAAAGAAACATATACAACTCAAGGATGTAGGTTTATGCAATTTAGACAAGTCTCCTAGAAAATATGACAATGAATCACTTAGTCACTATCACAATTAATTATTATCTTGGTCTCATGAAGGATTTAATATAGACCATCTTTATTTACAATCCATGGAATCACTACCTTCTAGTTAAATTAGTGAACATATTCTGTTTTGACTAACTTATCCAAAAGATACACTAAAATCAATCCTCATGTGATTTAAAGCATGAAATTAGTCAATAAATCCATATTCAAGTAATCATCAACTAACTTTTGACTACCAGTGTTCTAGACAATGAACCCTTTTTTCAAGTAAGTTAAGAGATAACAAATATGAAACTAATTAAATTAAAATTATCATCAACCTCTTTTTCAAGCAAGTTAACAAGAAGAATTATTTAATCAACTTCGTAATAAAATGAGTAATCAAATACTAAAGAAAATAATTAATTAACAAAGAAATAAATTAACTCAAAATCATAAATTCAAGAATAATATCTAAATACAATTAAAGAATTAAAATCATCATTGATCAAGAAAAGGAAAACAAAGGAAAAAGATAAATACTCATAGACAAACTTTTCAATCTCCAATGAAAACTTCTCCAAGAATCAATGCTCCTTGAGTAATTCCTATAGAGAAAATATTGGTGATGTACTCTAAAAATATATCTGAGTCTCTACATTGTGTACCCCCTCCCCCATTTGCTAAGGTAATTAGCCTTTATTTATAGGCTTACAAAGTTCCTAAAAGAATCTTAAGTAAAGAAGAAGTAATTACCTAAAAATCCAAAACAAAAAAGGATTAGAAAAAATCTAAATAAAATTCTAAAAAATATAAAGAAATTCCACTGCCTTTTTAAATTGAGAATTTGAGAATTTAGCTTTGAAATCCCTTCTTGTCGTTTTGTACTGAAGCACTCCTTGTTTTTGTTGAATTGAAATTGCTTAAATTAGCTTCAATTTGAGCCGTGAACAATCGAGCTATGAACTTGCCGAAATCCTTTTCTCTGTCTTGCATCGGCTCAATTGAGCCACCACGGAGCTGCACACCTTCAGTAAGCCAACCAAAATTGAAGCCATCTTCATCTTTTGCATCGGCTCAATTATGCCTCTACCTAAGCCATGAAGCTTGCTTCTTTTCTTCTTGCGCGCCACACAACCTAGCCCACCTACACCAATTCTCCTTTCTTTGTTCATTTTCTTCTTGGCCATTTTTGTTGACTTTTATTATTGTTGCTTTTGTCCTTTTGTTTTTCCTTGGCCCACTAAAATCAATTCTTCCTTTTGTTGTTGTTGCTTTTGTTTCCTTTAGTGAGTCGTGATCGAGCCGCCCAAGCCGTTGGCCATTTGCTTTCTTTTCCTTTCCAATTTTAATTGCAATTTCTCTATCCCATTTTATTCTTTTTCCTCTGCAATCCTCTGTTCTCCTAGTATTGGACTGGCGCCAGGTCCATCTTTTTGGCCTGGTGCTAGGTCTGTACTAGAAAAATACACAATTTGCTCCAAATGTCACCTATTTTTGTATAAAGTCATAGAAAAGTATTTTTATAAGTGAAATATCAAATATGAAGGAATATAACTAGTTATTGTATTAAAAGTATCTCAATTTAGCCTTAAATAACTAGGAAAGTAACAGTGATTTTAACCCCTATCAAAAAGTAAACAAATGATAAAAGATAAAACTCATAGACATGCCATTCTTCTTCTCTTGAAAACCTCATTTGAACAATGCTCCTTTGAGTGGAGATTGAGTAGCTAGCTTGGATCCTTCAAATCACCCACTTCCCTTGTGTTTCTCTTGTATTTATAAGCCTTCTTGATACCAAAATTCATTGATTGAGAAGTCTAGTCCAATTAGAATTCAGAAAATATCAAAATCCTTTGGAAAATACCAAATTCGCCCACAACAGTCTCTGTGTAGAATGGACCTGGTGTCAAGTCCACTTGGCGCCAGGTCTGTTTTGTTCTTCTCAGTTTTTGCTGTGTAACTAGAATGGACCTGGCGCCTAGTTCCTTATCAAGAACTCCGTAGTTAAGCATGCTTGGTCTAGTGATGCGTAAAATTTAGGTGTAAAAAAAATCATTAAATTTAAATCCATCCCTAACCAAGTTTTAATTAAAACATTAATCTCAAATCACACATACAAGTAAGTATACTCGTTGTAAGCATAGTATAGAGAATTAATGAGTATTGATCCTTAAAGGAACAAGTACACACTAATCACTTTTCATTCAGTATTTAACAGACCCTATAAAGTGATAAAATGATAAAAATGAAAATAAAGAAAAAAAATCTAAAATTCAAGGATATAAAAATATGCAATTTAGACAAATACTTTTGAAAACATGACAATGAATCACTTAACAAATATCACAATTAATTATAATCTTTGTCTCATGAAGAATTTAAAAAGACCCACTTTGTTTGCAGTCCATTGAATCACTATCTTCTAGTTAAATTAGTGAACATATTTTCTCTCAACCAATTTACCAAAAAAAATGCATTAAAATCAATCATCATATAAACCCCCATATTCTAGGTAATTTAAAACACAAAATTAGTCAATGAATCCATATTCTAGCAATCATCAACTAACCTTTGATTACCTAAGTTCTTAATAATTAATCTCTTTTTCAAGTAAGTTAAGAGATAAGAAATATGAAATTAATTAATTGAAGTCATTATCAACCCCTTTTTTCAAGCAAGCTCATAACAAGAATCAATCAATCAACTTCGTAATAAAACAAGTAACAAATCTCAATATAAATAATGAATTGATTGAAAAGTCTAAATTAATTCAAGAAATCATGAATACTAAAAATAATGTCAAATTATAATAGAAACATTAATTACATCATTATTCTAGAAAAAGAAAACAAAGGTAAAAGAAAGAACTCATAGATAAGCCATTTTTCTTCTCCTTGAAAACCTTCTTGAATAATGCTCCTTGAATGATAAATCTCCTCTTCTTGTGAGTGATTAGAAGCTTTAATCCTCGGATTCACACATTTCTCTTATGTTTTTCTTGTCTTTATATGCTCCCTTGATACCAAAATTCGTGGCTAGAGAAGTCTAGTCCGAGTAAAATTCACAAAATACCAAAATTCTTTGGAAGATACCAAATTCGCGTACAAAACCGCCTTTGGACAGAATGGACCTGCCACCCGGTCACTTCGACCAACTTGGCACTAGGTGTATTATGGTTTTCTCCTCACTATTTGCTCTGTTTTTGCTATGTTTTTCTAGAGTAGACCTAGCACCGGGTGCTTGAGCTTGACTTGGCACCTGGTCTACTCTAGAAAAGCAGAGCAAAAATAGAGTGGCACCAGGTCAAGTCTTGAATTTTCTACTTTTTGCTGGAAATCTACTAAATCCTGCACAAATTCTTTCAAAACGCTTTTCACAAGTAAAATATCGAATAGAAAGAAATATGCTTAGTTGTTACGTCAAAAGTATCTCAAATTAGTCTTAAATAACTAGGAAATTAGTGGTGAATTTAGCCCCTATCATATTCCCCCACACTGGAACCTTTGCTTGTCCTCAAGCAAAACACTTAAGTCAAGAAGAAAATAACAAGAAAACACAAGTTTTTATTTTCCCAAAATTTTGATCACAACAAGGCTTATAACCGCTTTTCAAACTTTAGATATAACTTTGCCATTCATTCAACCCTTTGAAAACAATTACAAGTTGAAGCATTTGATAAGACATAACAAGACTCTTGAAGTCAAATTAAGTAAGTTTATACTTTAGTCTAAGACAATTATTTCACCATTCAAGAAAAAATGTAGATAGCATGAATTATACAAGTCAAGCTACCTAATAACTCAAACATTATAAGTTTGAAAATTGCACAACTCAAGTCATTATTTAAGGAAAATACTCCATTGTTTTCTTTTAATTTTTTCAACGACTTAGAGAATTCATAGTCTCAAGTGAATGGATTTCTCTTCACCACCATATTGGCCTCCTTATAGTCATCACTCATCATTTTTCACCACTTTTCTTCCCACCTTTTGCTTTTGGGAATTAATAGCCTTAAGAAAGTGAATTTCTCTTCATTATCTGTATTGGCTCCCATAATCAAGCAAAAATTATTCTCTTATCTTGAAAGATGAAACAAGACAACTCATTTTTCTCATTTTTCAACTCACAATTAGTTTTTTTTCACAATCTTTCCAATCAAAATTTTTTCCTACTCACATTCCTTATCACAACTCAAAGTTAGGCAAAGTTTAAACCTATAATACAAGAGTTAGTCAACAACTTCTTTCCCTACATGCATCATATTATCCACATTCAAACTAGATGAGTCAAATAATACTCAAACACTAACCTATAAACAAGATTAACCTAAATTCTCAAGTCCTAACATATCCCATCCAATAAACCAAATTATTCATAAAAATCCACCAAGTGAATAACAAAACTCATATCTAAGTAAGAAAAATAATTATAACATTGCTAAAGCATTGAAAACAACAAAAATTTTGAAAAAAAAAATGTGTATATGGAAAATATCTTCAATGCTAAACTCCCCCCCCCACACACACACACACACACACACTCTTAAACTGGGTATTGTCCTCAATGGCCAAAAGTCAACACAAGAAAGAATCTCCAAATGGACAAAAAATAATAAGGGAGGTAGAAGTTTAAGCAATAGTCCCCAAGTGCAATAAATCTTCAAAAGATATCAAAACGTGAAATAGATAGAAGAGCTTGTCCAAAAAGTATCTATTCCTACCTGCAAAACACAACACCAATAAAAGCATAAAGAAAATAAAGGCAAAAATAAAAAAAACACTTAAATAAACGTGAACAAACTAAAGAGAAACACTAATAAAGATCCTACGAAAGCAAATAAAGACACGACTCATTCTCCTACACTTAAGATGGAAAATATTTTTCTTATTTAAGGGAATAACAAAACCCTTAACAACTAAAAATGGAACTAGATAAAACAAAAGAATAACTGAAAAACCAAAAGAAACACAAATTTAAAACAAACCCAAAACACATAAAAAAAAAAAAACACTCTTTCCACTCATCATGCTTTCTTACCAAACCCTTGTCAAAGAAGTTTAAGCTCAAATTATAAAATAGGCAAGATGAATGTAGAAAAAAGGGAGGTTTTTGAAAAGGGGAAGGTTCATGGAAAATAGTAGTAGCAATGAATGTACATGCATAACCCCCCTCCGTAACACTTTTTTAGACATACAAATCAAGTTTCCAATTCAAAGATATAAATTATGTCTGAACAGTGTGTAAACATGAGAATCACCATTTATCCCTTCAAAAGATTTGTCATAATTGAAATTCCCCTTTGAGCCTAGTAGTGTAGATTTTAAAGATAGGATCAAGAAATACTTACTTTTCAACCTAGCTACAAATATCAAGTTACTTCTTTGAAATTGGGGTAAATGGTAGAATTTGTTGTTAGTGTTGTGCCGTAGAGGCAATCACTTGTACATTGTATGTGACACATTTTATTTTAATAAAAGGCATTATTTATCTTATAGTTTCTTTTGTTTACTTTTAAGTAATATAACTGTTCGATAAAGTCCCTAGTACAACACTGTGTTAAGGAAATCATGATAGAGATCATGATATGAGATTCCTACTACACTGTATAGTGTTAGTACTTAAATAGTCCCCA
This sequence comes from Voacanga thouarsii, assembly GCA_026120185.1. Lineage (NCBI taxonomy): Eukaryota > Viridiplantae > Streptophyta > Magnoliopsida > Gentianales > Apocynaceae > Voacanga > Voacanga thouarsii. Next base: position 1,194,783 of record JANUWF010002059.1, on the reverse strand, counting down.
GTCATAGTATTAATGAGACAAGACATCATTAATGCGTTAAGACTAGCATGTGTTAGACTTCCTGATTTGATCAGGTGGTGGTTCTCATATCCGTGAGTATTAAGATACTTAAAGTTAACACATGGATGTGTTAATGGAACAAGTTCATTGGATGACCTAGCTTTGAGATAATCACATGTATAACTATTTAGTGCTAGTGATATAATCTTAAGATAGCAAACATGCAAGTATTCATAGACTTGAAATCTCCAAGGTACTTTATTTGCTGAGCATTGTATTTTGATTACAATTTTTGGAGCTCAATTGAGGGCCGCCTATGGGATGGATATTGGGTACATTGTGAGGTAAACAAAAGTAGTTGAGAGAGTCAATAAAGGATTCACCACTCCTAATAGTAGGGGTGAATATCTCATGGCCACTTGTAGGAATTACTACTCGAAAAGTCCTTGGCCAAGGCAATTGTATATTAGAAATAGTTCCAATTGATCCACATCTAGAGTAGTGGGTTCCTGGTACAAGTACTATTGTATTCAGGCTAGAATTAATTCTAGAGGGAGTTGACACTAATTCCGTACTCCAAACTGAATAAGATATTGTATGGTGAAAGGAGTTAATTGCACTGTAGTTTGTTATTGAAGGGTTCATGTCAAGCCACTTGACTTCCTGGACTCTTGGGTGGTCATGATGTGTTGCTAGATACTGCTCATGATCTGGGACTATGGGTTAATTAATTGATGAATTAATACACCAATCTTGATTGGAATTAATAGGATTAATTCTAATTAATTCTGGATTGTTAATCTATAAAATGTTTGGATTAATTCATGTTTGCTACCAATTGACTGGGAAACCTAATAGGTCACACACAATAGAGGATTATATACTCAAAATGTTATTTGATAACAAAGTGGGGTTAATTGCGAGAAAGAGAAGTTGTTGTAGCCAAATTATAATTAGTTATAATTATGGTCTAAATTGTAATTGTGAGAACTTGATATTTCCAATTACAATTAAGGAATTCTAATAGGATTAGAATTCTCAATTTTAGTAGAGTTTTTCGGTTTTTATGTATGACATACTCGAAACCTTAGCAGAGGTAGGATTCACGAAACCCTAGGCAACAAACGACTTCTTCTCTTCTCTCTTTATCACATTGTTTTTCTGAAAAACAAGTAACCCTAGCCACCACTTAGATTTTCTGCTAGCACAGAAAACTTCGTTCTTGAGTGTATCCTTTGTGTGGATTACCGTTAGAGATAATCACACACTGTGATTATAGTGGTTGGACGTTCAACTCTCGTAGAGTTTGATCAAGAGGATTGCTAGATCGTGCCTCGACTTGAAGAAGAAATTTTTGTTCTTCGAACGATCAAAGAAAGGTAAAAAGCTATTACCTTTGTTATCTTTATGTCTTGTTTTCCACACATATGCAGATCTTGGGATGGTATTACGTTTTATTTTCCACTGTGCCATATACGATATGCGTGAGAGATACCCAACATTTGTCAATATCCTTCAAGGGTTTCTTATGATACATCATGGAAAAATAACTCCTTGAGGCATGTTAAATTCCATACATTATCATTTGGACTATTGTTCTCCAAGAATTGAGAGGAACCCAAGAAATCCTGTGACAAAGAAAAATTAGAATTATTAGTATATAGAGTAGAATCGAATCCCTCTCTTGCCATGTCATGCAATTGTCCCTCATAGCCTCTCTTTTTTTCCATGGTCAATTGTACAGGCCAGCATGAACTCATGAGCCTCCTCAACAATCATAGCTAATTATGTCTTTTGATCGCATGGTCATTAGGAAGCTTCTTCATGCCACTGAACAGATGAATTTATATTGGCAACAAAAGAATTCACTAATGCTTCTAATGACGTCTCACTAAAAACATCAATATGAGCTTGTAACTTTGCCAATATATCAGCAATGTAAATAACCTCGCACTCAAAGAAAAATAAAAATCAAATCGAAAAGAAAAATAAAGAATGGCAAAATTTTAAACAAATAAAAAAATAAAATTATATACGAAAAAAGACGTAAATATTCACGAAGTACTTAAAAAAAGTAATGTTAGTGACATTTACAATTATTGCTAGTATCATATAGGTATAGTACAATATTGAATCAAGTTAGTTAGTTAAGGTACATTTATACATACAACAAGATATGGCACTTAGTTACACCAAAAAAACATATATACATATTTACATATAGACATATAAACATATAAACATGGTTAAATTATTAAAATCTAAGCTTTCATGATATTAATCCCCGGTAACGGTGCCAAAAACTTGATGTGTAAATTTTGGGTATATAAAAATCATTAAATTTAAATCTATCCCTAACGGAGTTTTAATTAAAACAATAATTCTAAATTATACATTCGAGTATCGATCCTCAAATGAATAAGTACACACTAATTACTTTTCATTTATTATTTAACTGACCTTATAAAGTGATAAAATGATAAAAATGAAAGTAGTAGAAAAATATCTACAATTCAAGAGTGCAAAAATATGCAATTTAGACAAATACTTTTGAAAAAATGACAATGAATTAATTAGCAAATGTCACAATTAATTATCATCTTTGTCTCATGAAGGATTTAAAATTGACCCACTTCATTTGCAATCTACGGAATTACTATCTTCTAGTTAAAATAGTGAACATATTCTGTTTCAACCAACTTACTCAAATGATGCATTAAAATCAATCATCATATAAACCCCTATATTCTAGGTGATTTAAAACATGAAATTAGTTAATGAATCCATATTCTAGCAACCATCAACTAACTTTTGATTACCTAAATTCATAACAATGAACCATTTTTTTTCAAGAAGTTAAGAGATAAAAATTATGAAATTAATTAATTGAAGTCATTGTCAACCCCCTTTTCAAGCAAGCTAATAACAAAAATCAATCAATCAACTTCGTAATAAAATAAGTAACCAAATCTCAAGGTAAATAATTAATTGATCGAAAAGTCTTAAGATTCCATTGAACAACATTTACACTCCTTAAGTAAATGATGATCCTTCTTGGAATCATGCAGCATCTTTTGTGAAAGTGGATGAAGCCCTCTCTTTTTTATTTTCGAATGATTGGTATTTTTCTTTTATCTCAGTACTGATGTTGTGAGGACTTTTGGCAGTTATTTCCGAGTGAAGTTGTTGATTTGGAAGGTTGTTAATATTTATGATTGAAACCACTTTCTAGCAAATGATTTTTAGACTCTTTCAAGTAAAATTCCCCAAAAACTGGTGCTAAATATTTGATTTCCTCTACCACACCATTTTCCTCCTTTCTTTAGAGAAGCCATTAATGTTTTTTTCTTCCTTTCACTTTTTGTATTTGTCCCCCCCTGCCTTCTTTCTCTTTTTATGCAACCATGAGGCTATTGTTTCTTGAGTGGTATGTTGCTTTGCCCTACTCTATATTATATATAGTAAAACCTTGTTGGTGTGGCCGAGTTGGAGTACGGTTTTGTTGCTAAATACTCCAGTTTTCCTGTCTTGCAAGAAGTGTTCACTTCCCAAAAACACCAACGGGAATTTTATTTTATCTAGAAAAAGCACAAGAGAATTAATTGAGTTTTCTGTTTGACATTTGAAAGTGCCCAAAGGATACATTTTAAGTAAAGAAGATATGGCTTGGCTCTGTCTTTGTCATCCCTGTACACTTGAATTGTTCTCTAGTTTCCTTTGAGTGGTTCAAGTTTGCATTTTAGTATTTCATCTGATTACTAATTTTCTGGACAACACTGCTGATGATATAGTTGTAAATTTTTACTTCCTGAAGCCTGGTTATGTGTTTATTTAGAAACTTGAAAATTGGTTGAACTTGGTCACCAAAGTCACCAATTTAAGTGGTGATGCAGTTGCCTACGATAAAGGGTTGCATGTCCGAAAAGAAAAGCGATGCCGATCTGGACTTGATTGTTATGATCCAATGATCTCCTATGGCAGAAAAACAGAAGGGATCTTTTGTGGTGCTGAATATTTGATTGGTCCAGTCACTTTCGAATTGGAAATGGCAATTGGCTTGCTGTTCACAATTTGGTATCACAGAAGGAATTGACATCCATGTATATTACTGTAGATTGTCCAAATATCATCGGATCCATGTTTACCACCTGTTATAAAAAGCTCTCTCTAAGCCTGATTTATTTTTCCCTTGCAGGTTTTGGAACTGGCTATGGTATCTCTCTTGCTAATGTATTGTCCAGTTTTATTTTAAATATAAATATTTAACAAAATAATATAATTGGAGTGACATTTTAAATATCTTTGAGAGCTAAAACCTATTTTGGTCTTAGTATTCGCCACCATGTGAGAGAACTTTATGCTTGGAGATGAGATGGTACCCACAAGGAAAGCTTAATGAACTCTACATTTTTAACAGACAAAAATCCTTCTGATTATAGGAAAGGGGATTGGAATATATTGCAGCTTTCTTTGTTTGATCACAGGTCCATCTTTTGTGAAGTTGTGGTTGTAATGCCATCTTTTGTTTCTTGTTTTCTTTGATCTTTTCAACAGCAGCTATTGCTTTCGTTCATAAAATAATGTTGACCATTTAGTTGCAGCACCAGGCTTCAAAAGTGATGAAGCTTAGTAACAGTACCATAAGTCTTTACCTTTTGTCTTTGTTTCTCCTAATTCTATTACTATTGAATGGACTGAAACTTCCTTTGCATGGACATCATGAAAACGTTAAAGAAAACTGTATATAATGTTAGGCATATACAGGGCATCAAGAAAACTTTAACAAACTTCTATAAACTAATTGCTCTATTGTCTAATCACAATAAGTACAAGCCATCTGGAAAGGCCAGGATAATGAAAATTGGAAGTAGAATACTCTGGTTTCTTGTATGAGAAAGGTTTTCGCAACCCACTATATATCCAAATACACTATAGGAATTTCCAGTTCTATAGTTGGGGTTTTACTATTGAATCTGGTATAGTGAATCTAGGATTTCAAATTTTCTTGTAGACCAGATAAAGAAACCTTGAGTTTCTATATAGGAACCTTTCCCCACCTTGCATTAGGACAGTATTCTGATTATACCTGAAAGTCATTAATATTATCATTGCATGCTTATACCTTGACTGGTTGGTGTTCAATAGATCTAGCTTATTCACTTCAGTTTTTTCACTATTGTTCCATCTGTTGTGCTGGATCTTCCCTTCCTAAGAAAAGAACAAAAAGATTGAAAATGATATTGAAGGAAGAAACACATTCTTTTTCTTCTCAAGTGTTTTCTCTTCCAGAGCAAAGTAGAGCGCACACATTATCAGATTTACCTGAATCTAATACATTATCACATTATCATTTTTGTTGTTATTCCTTTATATTCATGTTCATAAGGTTCTCCATTGGTTACTCTATTTGAAACCACAATGAACTAAAAACATTCATGAAAAAAAAATGTTGTTTTGCCATGTTTCATTTTATGACTTGTTTTAGCCCCCCCCCCTTTTTTTGAAAGCTGAATTTAAAAGATGATTCAATCACACATATCGGAGCAGTGATTGAATCAAACAAAATTTGCTGGAGTTGTGAGAGCTAAAAACTTTGCTGGAGTTGTGATTGGTTGAAGCATTTTTGTTGGAGAAACTTGCAAAAACAAAGCGGAAGTTCATAAGTTTTCTATTTGTGGTTGTTGGCTGTTTGTTGTTGTTCACTGCCCCAATTGTTTACAGTCTATTTTAGATTTTTTTAGCTCTCTTTTGGTATATATTCTTGTGAAGAAAATGCAGGAAAGAGGACTGAAACATATTGTGTTCAGGAGGTGTGAAAATGAGAACATAAGCTGGTTATATGTTAATGAATGCATGCTGGGCAGATTTACCTGAATCTAATACACTATCACATTGTCATTTTTTGTTGTTATTCCTTTATATTTATGTTCATAAGGTTCTCCATTGGTTACTCTTTTTGAAACCACAGTGAACTAAAGCCATTCATGAAAAAAAAAAATGCTATTTTGCCATGTTTCATTTTATGACTTGTTTTAGCCTTTTTTTTCTTTAAAGATGAATTTAAAAGATGATTCAATCACACATATCGGAGTAGTGATTGAATCAAACAAAATTTGCTGGAGTTGTGAGAGCTAAAAACTTTGCTGGAGTTGTGATTGGTTGAAGCATTTTTGTTGGAGAAACTTGCAAAAACAAAGCTGAAGTTCATAAGTTTTCTGTCTGTGGTTGCTAGCTGTTTGTTGTTGTTCACTGAACTAATTGTTTAGATTCTATTTTAGATGTTTTTAGCTGTCTTTTGGTATGTGTTCCTGTGAAGAAAATGCAGGAAAGAGGGCTGAAACATGTTGTGTTCAAGAGGTGTGAAAATGAGAACTTAAGCTGGTTATATGTTAATGAATGCATGCTGGGCAGATTTACAGCTGTTTATTTGGTGTGTCTACATATATTATGAACCTGACAACAAAAATCGGAAGAACACAAACAAAATCCTTCATTTCTTGTTGAAAGCCTTCTTCTTCTTCTTCTTCTTCTTTTTTTTTTTTTTGTGAAATGAAATGAATTATTATAGAATTTAATTCAAATTCTTCAATTTCTATGTCTTTAATTTCAATTTTTGGATCACCTCCAAATTTGGAATAATCACTACTATTGCCTAAAAGAAAATAGTACTGCTGCAATCAATGAGCATAGGAAGCAAAGATGAAACTGATTTCTTTTTAAATAAAAGAATTTGCCATTTTTCTATATAACCTAAGCATTGTTTTTGTTAATTTTTTCTTGCATTGTAGAATCCTTTGAGAAGAAGATAAAGCTAAGAGGTTGCCAGGTAACAAGCTTGCACATTCCATTCGACCAATCATACAATCAAGATAAAACTGATTTTTTTTTTTAAATAAAAGAATCTGCCATTTTTCTATATGACCTAAGCATTATTTTTTTTTAATTTTTTCTTGCATTGTAGAATCCTTTGCGAAGAAGATAAAGCTAAAAGGTTGCCAGGTAACAAGCCTGCATGTTCCATTCAACCAATCATAGAATCAATGGTTCTTGGACCATATGAATCTTGGTAAAAAGTCCCAAACACAGTTAAGGATGTTTGGTTTGCTGAGTGGACAATAATTGTTTCTTTTCTTGGTTTTATTTTACGTGTTATATATTAATAATCTATATAATGTTTTGACAATTCTTATGGCTAATATGCAGAAACAGTTCCAGTGGGATAGGGTGTATGATGGACTCATTAGATCAAAATGGGGCAAGAAAGGTGGCAAGATCTACACTTATTTGATGGACCATGTTCGTAAAGGGAAAGTCTCACATGATTTTATGAAGGATGAAGACTATAAAAAGCTGTGAGCAATTTGGGATGGTGATAAATTCAAGAAGATTTCAGAGATAATGGAGGCAAACAAAAATATTGATTGTGGAGGTTTAGGAGGCTCACGTCACTCTGGCGGTTCCATACCAGCAACAATGCACAAGAGAAAACTAGTAACTTTTCTTATTTTTAGTACTTCAATTCAAATTTATGAAAATAACTTGTTCTAAAAATACTTAGAATTAATATCTATCTATCTGACGTGTTTTAATACTATTTTATGATTAAACCAAATATAGGAGGGGAAATATCGTAGGGACTACTCACACTCTGAAATATATGACTTCACACACACACAACAAATACTAAAGATGAAGTTGAGCAAGTGCTTAAGAAGGAACGCCGAATGTTGGAGGGTGAAGACGTGGAGCTTGGAGGCCCGAAACTTATCTTTGTTGACAAGCGGTCCGTGGAAACATATGTAAGTTTCATAAGTTTATAATGGTCTTTAATATTTTTTTTATTCTAATACTACTATATCCATTATATTTAGCTCAAGTGAAGGCAGCTTTACCGCTTCCATTTTTCCCATCCAACGTGGAAGACTTTGACATGCCTATTTATTGGTTTCCGTATGTATAGCCATTTTGTGGGAGTTTTGGGAAGGGGGGGGGGAGCTTGGTTAAAATGTATTTGTTATGTATGAACTGTGAAATGGGGGTGGGGGGTGGGTGCATTGTGGACCAAGTCAAATAAAAAGGGGAGGGGGGGGATTTGGTTAAAATGTGTTTGTTATGCATTAACTATAAAAGAGGGGGTTGGGGGGTACATTGTGGACCAAGTCAAATAAACTTTTCTAATTGGAAATATGGCAAAATCTTCAAATGATGGTGATACTTTTTGACTTTTTCTATTACAATAGATGATTCTAATTCTGATGGATGTTCTTTGTTTTAAGCTTCACAATCACTAATATAGTTGAGATTTTCATGGTGTTAATTCTTAAATTCTTATCCATTTTTTAATTTGATATTTCTACATTTGTTTATGTGTTAGCGTCGCTACCAAGAAGAATTGAAGAAAGAGATGTCATCACTCGCCAGCCAGACATTTGAAGGGGAGCAGCCTCGACCAATAAACAAGGCTGATTTTTGGTTGCGAGTTGTAGGCCATCCTAAGAAATGGAATGCAGTTTATGGCATGGGATCCCTAAGCTCCAGTTGTCTACAGAAATCTACTTCACACATGTCATCATCTTTTTCATCCATTTCATCGGCGCTTTCTTCGCATTTTGTGAAGACAACTGACTTTCAAAATGCTATAAATGAGTTAGTGCAAAAGGCTGTTGACACACAGATTCAAGAAGTGTTGAGGACAAATGAGAGGTTGATAGCGGAGGTTTTTTTGCTAACACAGAAGGTTAAGGACTTAAGTAGATCAAATCAACCTGAAAATTAATATTCCTTCACTGTGTTTCTTAATTGTATTAATATTCCTTCGCTGTTGTTAAACCATGGACCTGCAATTCATCTCACTTTCATATTATGATAATCTTTTATGTTTAATTAAAGATTATGTTTGGTTAGGATTTGTGGTATTTTGCGAGGGAATTATATTTGCTTTGAATTTGTGGAAGGATGATGTTTGTGTTGGATTTGATGATGTTTATGTTAGGTTTGTAGATGTGTTTTGGCTTTATTATTTTATGAATTTGGATTTGATGATGTTTATGTTGGGTTTGTGGATGTGTTTTAGGTTTATTATTTTATGAATTTATCAAATACAGGTGTTTGGTTATATGTTCAAATGAACTAGAATTCTGCCAAATTAAATAAAAATTACCAACTGAACAATCAGTTGGTAATTGAATAGAATTTGGTTGGTATTTCAATTGGTAATTGAAAATAATTCGGTTGGTAATATATTAAATAGCAATTAGTAATTTTCAAACCAACTATCTACTAACAAAAAACTTAGTTGGTAATTTACCAACAAATTTTAAATCACTAAAATAGTTAGAAAATTACCAACTGAATATTTGATTGGTAAAGAAAGAAAACTACCAAACGGAAAAAAAAAAAATAGCAACTGAACAACCCAGTTAGTAATTTACCAACAAAAAATTACCAACCAATTTTAAATAACTAAAATAGTTGGAAAATTACCAACTGAATGTTCAGTTGGTAAATAAATAAAACTACCAACTAAAAAAAAAAAAAAATACCAACCGAAAGTCAGCTGGTAATTACGTACACATATATCGGTTGGTAGTAACATGTGTTAGTTGGTAAATTAGTAAATTACAATCTTATATTCAATACAAATTTACCAACTAAAAATTATAAATTTACAAACTACATTTTCGGTTGATAATTACCAACTGCAACAATCGGTTGGTAACATAAATGTTTGTTGGTAATTACCAACCGAAAGAGTTAACTCATATGCCAAACTTAATGCCAAATTTCCAACCGAAACTTTTACATTACCAACCGAAATAGTCAACTCAAATGCCAAACTTAATACCAAATTTTCAACTGACGATTTTACAGTACCAATCGAAATGCGGTTAGTAATTAAAATTTCAGTTGGAAAATTTACAAGCTAAGGTTTTTGCATGCGACGCCATTCGATTGGTAATCGGTTGGTAAATCATGATTACCAACCGAATTTAGCTAATTACCAACCGATTTTGTCAGTTGGTAAATCACTTTTTTCTAGTACTGATGGTTAGCAATAGGAATTATGGTCATGACCTAGTTGTTCCTAATCTATTTAAGTTAGCCAATTTTATTTCATTAATAAAAGTTAACACTATAATTTCTTCTAATGACTTCGAAAACCCTAGGAAAATGTGGATTTGGACTATTATATAAAATGATGATATTTTAGTCAAATAAATGATAGTTTTTACTAAAGAAATAAAATATATAAATATTATATATAATAATAATATCAAATAAAGCCTTTTATATAAATAATCATAATAGGTAGAATATTAATCTTGTAAGTCATAAATTCATAAGTACTAATAAAATTTATTTATTATCTTTTAATCAAAACATATTAAAATTTACATACTATTAATTTTATTTACCAATTATTTTCTAACCATTAATTATTAATAGATTATTATTCTAAATAATATCCTCTAGAGCCTAGGACTCTTCATCAAATAAACCCTAATTTATTTATAACGAGATTTAAACCTACAACTTATTAGTAACTATTTCACAAACCCTAGTTATTTTATTATCAAGCTAGATTTATTTTATAAAATTCTTTTTAGCATCTAACCTTAAAGTTTGGGACATTAGGGTCATGATTGTAATAAGTTGAGTTAGGATTATTTCTGAAATCAAATTTTAGCTTGAGTTTAATTATGACTTGTGTTTACCCTAGGCGGGGGTTAGGTCAGTTTTTGGAGATCTTTGATTTATCTCGAGCAAAGGATTAGGTAAGCTCCTGCATAAAACTTATTTGTTGTAAAAGGTTGGCATGGCAAGCTAAACACTAAGTATGTGAACACTGATTTGGTAAAGCCAATTAAGGACTGTTTCCTTTCTTGTTTCAATCGAACCAATTATTTGAAAATCAACAAGCAGTTTTACTTAAATACCAAACTGTTTCTAAAACTAATTTTGACAAGGACTTTAGAAACCCTTAATTGCCATTTTCAAGTAAAGCTATGTTTTACCAGTTTTCTCCCAAGTGGGACAATCATCGTTGAGTACTCAATAAAGGTAGGCTAGTAGTACTAGTTTTGAAGAGGAAGAGGGAGTCTTCTAGAAGGAGGTCATCTCCAGAAGATGAACTCAACTTAGAGAAACGTCAGTACTACTTAGTCATACTGGTCCGAGCTAGCAAGTTTCATTCATGTGGACTGTGTGTTGCCGGAGTGGACAACCGGTTTTATTCAGGTGTAGAGAAGGAGGAGTATCTTACCCGGTAGGCTGATCACCTACCTTTTTGTCAGTCTGCACAAAGTGTGGCATTCTGACCGTTGTATGGTTATGGGGCCCAACGTGTTGTAACCCATGGCCAGCCTTCTGAGTGGTTGATTTTATTGTATATGTATGGTTGGAAAGCCAAAACGCCACTCTTGATTTTAACCTTGTTTATTGCTTGCCAGTACTTTTTCTTATGAAGTTCTTACATCTTATATACATGAACTGTTTTCACTGAACACTCCAAGCACACACGAATTTACTGAGATTTTTATCTCATCACCATTTTTACCATGATTTCAAGTCGATCCTGCTGTGGGGATGAGTAGCTAGTTGTTGCCTACTTGGAAGATATTCTGTTATTTATTTTATGTAATGCTTTGGGAGTTGAGAGTGAACAATTTTTATTTCGGATTTGTTCTTGAATTTTTGGGTTGTAATAAGTTTTAATTTCAATGTATTGTTTAAATTGTTGTTGTGTGTCCTAGTTATAAAGACCCCTTGTCTTTTGGACGGGGTGACATCCCCGATCCTGTTGGGCTTAGGTAGTGGGGTGTTACAAGTGGTATCAGAGACTGGATTAGGCAAATATTGATAGTATATGTTCTATTTATTTAAGTTCAAATCCTTATCTAACTTGTCTTGTTTATGCTGCAGGATGGTTAGAATGCTTAGAACCACGAGAAAGGGGCAGCAATGGCATCCTCCAATCCCCATCTACCCAGAAGACCTTCCAGTACCTCAGCCTACTCCTCAGCCAGTTATTCCTTTGGAAGATAGCAGTGATGATGAGGTTTCGATCAATGAGCCTCCCCCAATACCTGTGATAGAATTGAGTTCTGACAGTGAAAATGAGAAGATAGACGTGGAGTATGTTCTTCACCTTCCTAACCCCATAGTTGATTTATTAGCAGATAGTGATGACCCAAGGGAGATAGATTATGAATCTCCACCTAGGCCTTCCTTCATTCCTCCACCCAGCCAGGTTGAGACCGGGGAGAGTTCTAGGTGACCCGGGAAAGAGCTAATGGAGGGGTTTGCAAGTGGGGTTGGGATAGATTTCTATAAGAATTTTGGGGGATGGTTGTATGAGCCTGATCTTGAAGATTCTGATGAGGACTAAAGGGGCTGAGAGTTATTATGATCAAGATGTTTATTTATTGTTTTTCCTAAACCTCTATGTTAAAGAGTTTTATTTCTGTTTTTTGTTTAAATTCAAATTTAAGCAAATAAGAGTACCTGAGTACTTTAAGATTTGAGAGAGAATTTATGAGCAATTCTTTAGTAAAAAACTTGCATCTGATTTTCTTTTACTTATATCTGACTGTGAATGCATGTACAACTGAAATGATGTAATCATTGAATGCATAAACTTATCATTTGGGTATGGTTTAGAATGGCATCCAAGCGCCGTGTAGCTTCGTCAAGCAGGAGAATTCCAGAAGCAGATCATGTGGCACCAAAAGTTGAGACAACCCAGATGCAATCAACCGACCAGGGTAATGTGACGATGGGGCAAGCATTCAATAAGACGGTAGAGATTTTGCAGACCCTGACTAAGCGGAGAAACTCCAAGGGAGAAGATGAGGCATTGGAACGGATTTTGAAATTTCAACCGCCCATCTTCTTGGGCGAAGTTGAGCAGGATCAGAAAGTTAAGCAATGGATCGAGCAGATAGAAGACATATTTGCTACACTTCAGTACACTGAAGAGCGAATGGTTAAGTTTGCTGCATTCCGTTTGAGGGGCCCAGCTCAGGCATGGTGGCAGAGGATTCAGGATGACTGGGAGATGGTTGATCAGGAATGGACATGGTCTAATTTGTTGAAGCCTTCAGAACTAAGTATATCCCTCAATGGATAGTGGAAAAGCGGGAGGACAAGTTCCAGAATTTAAAGTAGGGAGGCTTGACAGTGGCCCAGTATGCACCACGGTTCACCCAGCTATCGAAGTACTACAAGAGGCTAGTGGACACCGAGCAGAATAGGACGAGGCAGTTTGTCAAGGGATTGAGGTAGGAATTGAGGAGGGCTTTGGTACCTTCTCCACTAACGACCTATTCGGGGTCCGTAGACGTAACTACCAACCCTAAAACATTATAAGATTCAACCAAGATCAATCATCCTCATGCATCAATCCCAACTCCATCATATAAACACATTCATTCTCATGCTTCAATCTCAACTTCATCACAAAAACACATGTTCAAACTCTAATCATAATCCATCATTTTCCAATAACATCCTAAAGACATGAATCTAAAATTTTAAGAGAAGATTGAAGAGGCTTACTTGAATGATGACTACATTGAAGGCATTTTGAAAGAATCCTCTTGCCTGGAAAGCTTGGTCCGTCCAAGGAGGAAGAAGAAGAAAATGGCCATGGTTGGAATAACCATTTTAGTCGAGAGAGAGAGAGAGAGAGAAAGAGTTTATTAGCACATTCCATTAAAGATCGAAGATGGAGATAATTGTTCATGCTTACCTTGAAAGTGTTCTTGAGCCTTCAATAAAAATTATGGTTTTTTATCCGAAAGTAAAATCTTGATTTTAGCGTTTGATGTTATAAATTGCAGAAATGGATTCAAGAGGATGAGTTGGTGTGATCTAGAGTTTTTGGAGAAGATTAAAGAGGTTTTGAGTGGTCTTATGCATGGAGAAGGGTGGTGGGTGTTCTTGGTGTTCTTGGAGGTTTAGAGAGAATGGAGGAAGGCTAGCCGAAATTCTACTTGGAAAGAGTGGCCAAATGGGTTGGAGAATTGTGGTGATTGAATTCTTAGATTTGGGAGAAAAAGAAAGCTGGTTGTTTGAAATTCGAAAAGAATGATTTAGGGAGTGAATTATGGTAGTAAGTATGGTAAGAATTTCTTAGTTGAAGGAGGTCTTTTGTGAGCTTCAATGGCCGACTGTTTGGCTAGGATTTTGCTGAGATGAATGATGCTTGAAAGAGCTATAGGGTGACCAAATTATGGAGTGCAATGGTGAAGGAATTTTCTGGATAGTTGAGGCTTAATCTATGGAAGTTTGCTGGAATAATTTGCTGGAATTTTGGACTCCAATTGATGGCTTGATTGTAGTGATTGTTGGAAGGATTTTAGGAGCAGCCATGGTGCTTCATTCGAGCAGACCAATGGAGAAGATGATGAAGCTCAGTTTGTGGCTGACTAAGGTTGGTTTTACAGAGAAAATGGAGTAAGTTTCGGACAAGGGTGAAGAAGAAACAAAGCTGGAATTACTAGTTAGTTTTTTTCGCATGGCTTGTTGGAATTTCTATGCAGATTTTTCTGCAATGCTTCAGCCAATTTGCAGAAGGTTTGAAGGGGTATTGGAGGGTCTTTTAAGGTTGGTTTCCAGCCTTCTTTATGGAGGAAAGACAGGGTTGAATTGTTGGTTGAAAAGGTGGAAGAAACAACTTGGTTCTTAGCTCACCAAGCTGCGAAAACTGTCCAAGGATTTTTCTGGTTTGCAGAGCTTTTGTGCAGTCCGGTTTTGGCTGAAGTTTTCAGTCTTCAAGTTGAGTGAATTGGTTATTTTTCTAGTAGTATTTGAGAGGGAGAGATGGCTGAGGGTTTCAACAATTGAACTGATCAAGAAGCTAGAAAAATTTCCAATTTGCTACAAGAAGAAGATGATCACTCATATGGTGGAATTTGAAGGTTCAACCATGGAGATTAATTCTCTTGGGAACCTTCCATAACTCTTCCCCATTTTTGGCCTATATGCTACCCTCCCATAGGTAATTTCGAAACTCCAAGATCAAGGAAGCTTGCTGGAGTTTTCTGGAAATAAAATGGCTTGAATAAATTGAGCAACTTAATTGGTCAAGAATTAAGGTAAGTTAGAGAACAAAAAGAGTATGAATCCCTTAGGGATTTTTGTAGGGCACAAGAGTGGAATTAGGACATTCCTTTCATGTCTCCCCTAGGACAACATCCCTACTCCTCCCTAAGACATGCAAGGCCAAAAATAGCCTATCTATCAAAAATAAAATTTAATCAAGCAAAAATTTAAATGATGGAATTTGAACTCAAGATCTCAAAGATTTATTCCAAAGCTCTAACCACTAGACTACAACAACTCTTTTTTCTTATTTTCTCTTCCAAATATTTTTCCTATTTAACCCTCAAGCTATCTCCCTATTTCCACCTCAAGCAAAATTACCATTTTTGCCCTTCTTACTCAATAAGCACAATTAAGCCTTCTAATCTACAATTCACAAATCCAAAGAACATAAAATCATGCAAAAATATATTCATGCATACAAGAAAATATAAGAAAATATGATATGCATCCCGATCCCCTTACTCTAGGGTTGGTTTTAGTTAGGGTTTCACACAATTGGCTACCATATGTCATTCTTTCCTACACTTGTAATATTTTCTAAGTTTTTTCCTATATTGTTCATGTATATATGCACCCGTATGAAAAAAAGCATAATGTCCCGGTCTTCTAAGTACTGATTCATTTTTTCTTAAACCTTTCTTGAAATTTTGCTTCCCCAACCTCAGTAGTTCTTCACAATTTTGTCTATATTGCTCTTGGTCCTCTTTTTCCACTAGGAAGGCCATTTTAATAGCTATATTGTAACTAGTTGGAGCTAGGATGTCAATGTCATTTCTAAGTTCAGGTTGTAGTCCCTTTACAGAAAGTCAGATTTGTTCTGATTCAATTTGAACCCTTGAGGGAATGTTGACAATCGCGTAAACTCAATAGCATACACTCCAACTGTGTTCTATTCTTGTTTAAAATTTTGGAGTTCTCTTTTTCTTTGCTCAATTACCCAGTGGAGTACAAATTCCCTTTTTAAATTCTGCCTGAAATTTCGTTCAGGTTCATTCTCCGTATTCCAGCTCTTGTTCTTCTTTCTTCCTAATCCACCAATCTCGAACGAGTCCTTGAAGACTAGTGGTAACAAGATACACCTCTTTTTCTTACACATGTTCCAGAACTCTAAGGAACTTCTCCATCTTATCCATCTAAGTCTCAGCCTTTCATCCTTGATCCGTTCTTCCACAAAATTGAGAAGGAGAAGACTTTAGAACTTAGCCCACCATGCAGTCCATTTCTGCTTTTGGACGTTGTTCTGTTTGTTTAGAGTTCCAGTCACATGTTGAAGTAATATTTTGTAATATTTGTGTCATTTCTCATTTTGGAAACAATATCTCTAGTACTATTAGTTGCGTTCTTTTTATCTCTATTTCCAGTAATACTACAGGTAATCTTTTGTAGTATCTTCTTCTCTTCCTCGGAGCTACTTTAGGAAACACCAAATAAGTGCATATATATATATATATATATATATATATATATATATCCAAATGGTTTCTACATATATAACATTAGATAAAGAGTAATTCTACTTTACACATATAAACAGGCATTTTTGAGAATTCACATACCCTTTTACTCTGACAATACACTTTCATATAACCTCTACCTATTTCTTTCTGTGCTTGCATCGTTATACATAAAAATCCATCTTTCATCTCCTTAAATTACGCCAAATCTTTTCCTTTCAACTTCTATAATTACTTCCCAAAAGGTCACCCATCCTATGGTTTCTCTAATATGATAAGGACTAAATTCATCACTAATTTTCTAGTTATTTAAGGCTAATTCGAGATTCTTTTGATATAATAATTAGGCATATTCCTTCCTATTTTATATTTTGCTTGTGAAAAGTTTTTTGGATGAATTTTTGTAGGATTTAGTAGATTTGGAGCAAAAAGTAGAAAATTCCCGACTTGATTTGGTGCTAGGTCAAGCTCATGCACCCAGCACCAGGTGTGTTGTGGAAAAACAGAGCGAACAGTGAGAAGAAAAACCATAATGTATCGGGCGCCAGGTTTGTCGAAATGACTAGGCGGCAGGTCTATTCTGTCCAAAGGTAGTTTTGTGCGTGAATTTGCTATCTTCTAAAGGATTTTTGGTATTTTTCAAATTCTACTCGGACTAAACTTCTCAAGCCACGAATTTTGATATCAAATAAGCTTATAAAGACAAGAAAAACACAAGAGAAATGTGTGAATCCAAGGATTAAATTTTCCAATCACTCACAAAAGAGGAGATTCATCATTCAAGGAGCAATATTCAAAAGGTTTTCAAGGAGAAAAAGAATGGCTTGTATATGATACCTTTGTTTTCTTTTTCTAGAATAATGATGTAATTAATCTTTCTATTGTGATTTGACATTGTTTTTGGGATTCATAATGGAATCTTACTTCAATCACAATCATGAACCACCTTCCATACTAATTTCATCAATAAGAGAAATAACTAGTCAAATGTTGTGACCCAATCTACTACAAAATTTTGATAAATTCTGGATAGGAGATGTAACAAAAATCTAGAGCCTAGTAAAAATCTTTATGCATTTGCAATAAGTGTTAAAGTGCTTCCATACTATATTCCTCAAGCTAAAAAACACATAACCACAATGGAAACAGCCCGCACAACCATAACATTCATAACCAGACACACAAAGTGATTCAAATATATATTATTTGTATAGGAGAAACTACTTTCAGCTTGCTTCTTAAGAACAATGAAAAAGGATCAAAAGAAAATGCAAAAATACTGGGTAGCTAGCTCCTTGGTGTGAATGACCATCATGGCATACCTTATCATGGTCAAATACAAGAGCTTGTAAAAGATAAACAATAGGGGAAACAAATCATCCTATTGTGAGGCCTAATAAATAAATAAACATTCAGCAGACTAGGACATTTAGCTAGCTTCTTCTGCTCAAGTGTTTTGGTAATGTATTTTTTTCCAATTTTTCTCGTAGATCATAGTAGATATTTCTCGAAAAAGGACCAAACTATTAGCACATTTGTTATGTTAGAAAACACCCATAGAGGAAGCACAAAAGCAGAGCTGTTTTAGGTATTTTGGCCAGAGGATCAGAAATTAAGGGTACAGTTTAGCATTTTATGACTTGCAAAATCCTCTGTGAAGTCCACTTTGTTCCCTATGCAGTCATGATTTATTCATTCTCTTATCTAAGTGCAAATGGTAGTAAGAGAGCTAAGGTACTAAATGGCAGTAAAGTCCCCGTAAATAAAATCCAAACATCCTAAACATCCTAAATAAATAGCCAGCAATTGGTTCCAATAACAATAAAAAATAGCAAAAAATAAAATTCCATTCATAATCTCCAAACAATTGGTTCCAACAAAAACAGTTGCAGCCAGCAAGCAGAAAATTTTCTTACGAAAATCAGATTTGTTTCTGCAAGTTTATCTAACAAAATTTATGTCAAGAGAATTCAGTGAAAAAATATTTGCAAACTTGAAAATTCCTCATCTTTACCTCATCTTTAATAAAAGGTTCTATTACATAATAGAGATAGAAAATAGATTGATATGCATCTAATTTCAGTTTTTTTTTTATTTATTGATTTAGCACATTCCTTAAGTTTTTTTTTTTTTTTTTTGTGTGTTGGATTCTATACAAATTTGTTAATACTTTCATGACATTGTGCATCATACGTGGGCTTCTGATGGTAAACCGTCGTCGCAAAACACCGAATGGTGGCCCAATCATGTTTATATAGACGCCCGATATACTTAGCATACAATCAGATCCAGTAAGCTTTTAGCACATCTAACATAATATTCCAGTGCATTGAACATTTTTTTTAAACTTCTAGACTAGAACTAAGTAAAAGAATCCTGCTTTCTATGATTTAAACTTTTTTTCTTCGCTGTATTTTTTTTAATATATTCCAAGAAAAGGAAAAAAGCGAAGATTATCATCACAAATAAAGTCAAGTGAAGTCTTACAATATATATCAAAGCCTCAGCTTATAGCATATCCAACACAATATTTCAGTGCAATGTACTTATTTTTAGCTTAGTAGTTATGAAAATCACAAAATGATAAGCTAAACGGTTCTATTATATATCAAAGATACAAAACAGATTGGTACGAAAATCAGCTTTGTTTTTGCAAGTTTCTTTAACAAAATTCCTATCAAAAGAATTCAGTTAAAAAATATATACAAAATTGAAAATTCTTCATCTCTAATACACAATCTATAACATAATAGAGATAGAAAACAGCAATTTGGTTTTGCATATGAGTTTAGTATTTTTTATTGATTTAGCACATTCCTTAAGTTTTTTTTTTTCGCTTTGGATTCTGTACAAATTTGTTAATACTTTCATGACATCGTGCATTATACATGGGTTTCTGATGGTAAACCATCGTCGCAAAACACTGAATGGTTGCCCAATCATGTTTATATAGACGCCCAATATACTGAGCACACAATTCATATCAAAAGATCCTAAGGACAATGTCCATTTTAAACCATTAAGCTTAAACCCCTGCAGCAAATTCATAATCTAGCAGCAAAAGAAAAGAGAAACCATTTACTCATCCCCTTCGATAAAGTAACGGATCTTGCCCTCAGATGGAGTATTAATTGCAGAAGATGAGCCACCTGGCTACACCACAATAGGAGTAGAAGCTGCTTGGGCATGATTACCAGAAGATGTACTGTATAGTTGACCATCAGAGGGTATAGCATCAGCACTGCCATCAAGAAGAGTATGGTCATCTACATCAACAGTTGTAGCAGCACTTTGGAGAGTCTGATATACATTGTCAGTAGGAGTATTCTGAGCACCTTAATCAACAGGAATTTGGTTTTCCTCATTCTAATCCAAAGCAGGTGACAGCTACTGTTCATTAGTTGTAGTGACTGAAGTGCTAGATTTCAGCAAAGGCGTCAAATCCTTTCGAGCAGACGCTAATGATCGTCGACGATTTAAGGGGCCACCAAGAGCCTCTCGTCCTCTCCTCATCAAAGGTGAGGAACCAGAACCCCTACCAGTTTGATTTTTCTTTCCATGCACCATTTTTGAAAAATATAATAAGTAATGAAAATTATAAATTAAACACTTAATTAAAAGAATACAAATAAATGAAAATATTAATTGGAGATAAACAAATAAAAAATAATGCAAGAATAATATAAAAATAACTATAGACAATCTAACACTGCCATGCAAGTCGCTAAGGCTATTGGAATCGCTGCTTAGTTCTTTTTCAGAGTCTGTTGATTCCTCTAACTCTTCTTCATCAGAACTACTTATGAACTCTCCCTCACTCTCTGCTAGATCAACATTGTCAATAGTATCCACTTCATCAAAAATGCCATTAGGATCTCTGAGACTATTTATTTCATCATCCAAAATATCAAAATTTGCACCTTGGACTTCATCCTCTTGAAATGCACTATCCATTGTCCCCATCTCCAAGTTTCTTCTTGCAGCCACATGACAAACAGGCACCTAATCAGCTGAGTCTTTCTTTTGGATTGGATAAGGTATGTAATACACTTGGCTTACTTGATGTGCAAGTGCAAATGGCTCGTATTTCCTCAAACTACGCTTGTGATTAATATCAACCATTTTATCCTTTTGGATGGATTCTTATGCCAACATTTTGCACTGGATCATACCAATCACAATGAAAAAAGTAAGCTCGTTTAATTGGCAACCATGGGTATTCCAATTCAACAACTTCCTTTAGCACACCATAATAATTTATTGTGCCTTCATCAATGCTATTTGAACCTTTTATGCACACAACACTATTGGTTGTGGATTTCCTTTTACTATGGGCAATAGTGTGGAAGTTGTACCCATTCACAAAAACTTGTGACTATGTGCGAACACATCTCTTTGGGCCCCAAGCAATGTGTTTTGTTTCCTTACTTGAAACATTGTTAGTTGGATCATTTGCCTACATGACATAAAACATAGAACACTTATTAAGTATTTAAATTAAAGAAAGAAAAAGATTACCTAAGATGTTGAATTATGCTTACATATCTATTAAACCAATGAACAAACTCTCTTTCCAATGCTAATTCAATGTTAGAGTCAGAAATTCTTGAGGAGTAAAGATGTTTTTCAGCCTTGAACAATCTATATATTATATAAAAAAATAATGTGTAAGTTATATGTCCCCCATTATTTGTAATCACTAAGAAAAATAAATACTCACACTACATAGGGTTGGACCTCTTCGGTGTTCAACAACATATACAATGCAACTACATAATGTTTTTTGTCTGATATAAATTTAGTTTTTGAAGCACCTGATGCCCGCCCAGCATAGCTCAAAGTTGAAATTCTTGAACCAAATAACTTTGAACTACCACCATCATCATTTCTATCGACTCTTCTACTCTTTGTTTTGACATGGGGTTCAAATTAATGCATGCAAAAACTTGACACTTCTTCAACTATGTATGCATTACATATTGAAGCTCAACCTTTGCCTTATTCTTCACCTTCTTTTTCAAAGTGTTAAGAACCTAAAGATAAAAAGTATTAATGGCATGCCAAAAAATAAATGCCATTAAATAAGGTAAGAATTATTTGACTGACCTCTTAAAGGGATACATCCATCTATACTGCACAGGTCCCCCAACTAGAGCTTCATATGATAAGTGAATTGGAAAATGCTCCATTGAATCAAAATAGCTTGGAGGAAAAATTCTCTCTAACTTACATATGACCATAGCAATGTTTTCTTCCAACTTTAGTATTTGGTCACCATGTAACATCCTAGAAGTCAAATCCTTGAAAAATAAGCTCAATTTTGTTAGTGCATTGCTAACAGCTTTTGGAAGCAAATGCCGAAATGCTATGGGAATCAATCGGAGCATGAATACATGAAAATCATGAGATTTGAGGCCAAACAAGTTGCATTCCTTCATATCCACCCATGTTGACAAATTGGAAACATAACCATCAGGAAATTTTAACGATTAGATCCACTCACACAAGATTTTTCAAGCATTTTTTTTCCAAACAATAGCATGCTTTTGGATTCTTTGTACCTCCTTCAGATAGCTCCAAATCCTTTCGTCGACAAATCTCAATTAAATCTCTCTTTGCATTTTCACCATCCTTGGTTTTACCCTTAACATCAAATACAGTATTAAATATATTGTCAAAATTTTTTTTTATGATGTGCATAACATCAAGATTATGTCTAATGAGATTCATTCTCCAATATGGCAAACTCCAAAATATACTTTCCTTGCTCCAATTATGAGACTCCTCGTAGCCTTTCGACATGCCATTTCCACCATTTTCAAGCACACTAGGCAAATCTTTCACTCGAGCCCATATTTCATCCCTATTTAGTCTCCGTGGAAGTGGTGAGTCCTCAGTTCGATTCTTTATAAATGAGTTTTTATTCTTTCGAAAAAGGTGATCAAGAGATAAAAATTGTCGATGACAATAAAAAAAATAATTCTTTCGAGAGTGTTGAAGCCTAAATGCCTTTAACTTCTCTATACAATATGGACAAGATAATCTCCCAGTCGTGCTCTATCCAGATAACATGCCATAAGTTGGAAAGTCACTTATTGTCCATATCAAAGCAGCCCTCATTTGAAAATTTTACTTCAGTGAAATATCATAAGTTGGAACTCCTACTTCCCATAACTGTATTAACTCATCCACTAGAGGTTCTAAATATACATCTAACTGTTTCTTAGGATTTTTAGGACCACGAATTATGACACTCAGAAATATGTACGGTGATGTCATACACATCCCAGGTGGCAGATTGTAGGGAGTTACTATCACAGGCCAACAGGAATATTGTTTACCAGATTGGCCAAATGGAGTGAAGCCATCAGTGCAAAGTCCAAGTCTTACATTGTGAGACTCGACAGAGAATGAAGGATGTGCATGATTGAAAGACTTCCAAGCCTCAGCTTCAGAAGGATGACTAATAGTCCCAAGAAGAGGTTTATGCTCTACATGCCATCTCATATGCTGGGTAGTTGCTTTCGATGCATACAATCGTTGTAATCTTGGTGTTAATGGCAGATAATGCATTCTTGCATATGACACATTTTTCTCTACACCCAGACTCCCTTTTTTTGGTTTCCATCCAGGATGATTACAAAACTTGCATTCTGTAAATTGCTCATACTCTTTTCGAAAAAGTATACACCCATTGATACAACAATCAATCTGTTCATATGGAAGCCCCAAACCTGAGATAAGTTTTTTCGTCTCATAAATTTTTTTTGGCATTTTATCTCCTTCAGGAGTAACATCTTTCATTAGTTGTGCTATAGCATCAAAACAAGCTTCAAGCAAGTTGTTAACTGACTTGATCGTTAAATGTCAAGCAACCGTGGACAATTGGGATTGATTATGACACCCGGGCTAGAATGGTTCATTTGTTGCTTCTAGTAAATCATAAAACTTTTGTGCACCTATATTAGGCAACTCATCTATTTGCATATGTTCATCCAATGTTCTATCCCATCCAACTGCATCAAAAAGCATATCCTTAAATTGATTGCTTGGCTCATGGGCCATTTCACAAACATTAGGAACCTCACTGATAGGACTTTACTCTATGGGGAAGATATATGGCTCCCCATGTGAATACCATTGATAATAGTTCGGAAGAAATCCTTTCCTACATAGATGAAGCTTCACATCATCAACACTTAAGAATTTTCGATTCCTACACTTTGAACATGGATATCTAATTTTCCCCCCACTATTAAAGTCCAATTGTGTGCTTGCAAATTGGACAAATCCGTTAATACCATTCACAAACTCTCTCGTTATCCCTTTTTTACCAGGTAGGAGCCTATTGTACATCCACAATCGATCAGGCCTCATTGAGAGCACTTGTGTCGGACATGCTAAAAATGCAAACAATGAAACAGATATCCTAAATAAAAATTATTGAAATAGATATACCCAAAATATCTTGAACTTTAAATATTCAATTTTTCCCTACAGTTATTTAACATAGATTTCTTGTTTACACAATATATATTCAATAAAATCAAGAAATAAAATATTCATTTTACTAGATTGAACATGTATGCATTGTCAAGTATAAGTACAATTAGCCACTTATCCAAACAAATAAGTCCATAATATAATAAAACAAACATCAAAGTCCTTTGTGTTCACACGAATACAAGTGAAAATTTTTGTGTCCAGCCATTTTACCACCAAGTCAAGTCAACACAAACAAAAAACTATCCAAGCAATGACATAACTAGAAGAACTAGTTTCTAGATTGATCATTAATTATGTCAAACTAGTGTAGAAACATACATTTCAGTCTAAAACGGTGAACACATAGGGAAATAATCAGTAAATCTCAGCTATGTAATACACGAAGAAATCAAAAGAAGAGGAACAAAATAACCATGGAAGAAACAAACAAAAGGTAAATGGAAACCTAAATGAGAGAACAAACCTCTTCATTCGAATTGAATTTTTCAGCCTTGAGAAATCCTCTCACAGCCAAGAAATGACTCTTCAATGGTTCGAACGAAGCACCTATTAGTTAATAGCAAAAAGATCAAATAAACTCAGAGAATTGTGGATAGTTGGAGTATAAAATGCGACATGAAATCAACGAGCAGAAGATGAAGCAGATAGATGGAATATCAAATGCAACACTAAGCAAAACCAAAATAATAATAATAATAAATAAATAAAAATCATGGCTTTATCATCCAATTCAAATATAATCACCCATGATCATGGAGTAAATTAATGTAATTAGTATTGAGTCAATGTAATCAATGTAACAAACATTAGAACGAGTACGGGAAGCCATCAGGACAGCAGATGAAGGAATAGATGTCTGCCTAACTGTGGCAGAGGAATTAGATATATAGAAGTTTATTCCTTTTTAAGTTTTACTATTTGAAGCGTTTGGAGTCTTTTGAATCCATATTTATTCAATACTCAGTAACTCAGAATCCTAAAACAAAGAAGAGAATTTCCAAATCCATATCTTCTATTTTCTTAACTGTCTTTTCTTTCTATATGACTTTATATATGGGATTTTGGCATCCTTGCACTACCTATAGTACCTGGACCTCACCTGAAACTGCAAACAGAACCAAGCTCCCTAGAAATACCAGCCCAAATACCCTAGATCGACCAATATTACCAGATCTTTACTCAGAAATTCACCAGATCTGTAATACCCCACTACCTAGGCCCGACAGGGCCGGGGATGTCGCCCCATCCAAAGGATAAGGGGTCTTTATAACTAGGTTACACAATCAAAAAATAGAATAAATATAATACTTAAACTTAAAATTTATTACAATCCAAGATTTCAAAATAAATCCATAAATAAAATTATCCACTCTCATCTTCTCAAAGCAATACATAAAAATAAATGACAAAATTCTCTTCCAAGGTAGATAACACAAGCTACTCATCCCCACAATAGGGTCGACCTGAAATCATGGTAAAAAGAGTGATGAGATAAAAATCTCAGTAAGTCCGTGTGTGCTTTGAGTGTCCAACAAAAACAGTTCGTGAATGCAAGGTATAAATCTTTATAAGAGAAATACTGGCAAGCAATAAATATTAGTTAAAATCAAGAGTGGTGTTTTGTCTTTTCCAACCATACATAATCAATAAAATCAACCACTCAAAAGAAATGATCATGGGTTACCACACGTTGGGCCCCATAACCGGTCAGAATGCCGACACTTGGTGCAGACTGACAAAAAAGGTAGGTGATCGGCCTATCGGGCAAGATACTCCTCATTCTCTATACCCAAACAACAACCGGGCATCCATTCTGACAAAACAAAGTCACTTGACTAAAAAATAAACTGCTAGCTCGGACCGGCACGACCTGCTGGACTGACATCTTATCCGAGTAGGACTCACCCCTCAGAGGTGGCCACCTACTGAGAGACTTATCCTAACCCTTCAAAGACTAGTCCTAGCAGTCCACCCTTATTGAGTACTCAACGTAACTTATCCCACTTGGGAAAAATGAACAAAACACAGTTCCTCTTGAAAATGGCAATTAAGGGTTTCCAAAGTCTTTGTCAAAATCAGTTTTAGAAAGAGTTTTGAGTTTGAGTAAATCTGCTTATTGATTTTCAAAAAATTGTTTGACTGAAATAAGGAAGAAGTCAATCCTTAATTGCCTTTGCGAAAATGAGTATCCATGCACTCTACATTTGGCTTGCCATTATAAACATTTCGCATCAAATAAGTTTTATGCAGGAGCTTACCTGATCCTTAGCTTGAGCTAAGATAAAGATCTTCACCTGCTGACCCAACCCCGCCTGGGGTAAATATAAACCACAATCAAACTCCAGCCAAAATCCACTTTCACAAATAAGACTAGCTTAACTCTCTACTATTATGATCCTAGTGTCCCAAGCTTTAAGGCCAAATAATAAATAAAATAGTTTATAAGCTAAGTCGAATTTGATATTTAAAATAATTAGTGTTTTGGAAAATAGGTACTAATAAGTTGAAGGTTTAATTCTTGCTAAGAATAATTTTAGAGTTTATTTGATGAAGAGTCCTTGGTGATATTAGGTAAAATAATGATTTACTAATAATTAATTGTTTGAAAATAATTGCTAACTAAAATTAGTTGAAAATAAATTTTAATGGGTCTTGATTAAAAGCTAATAAATAATTTTTAACAGGTTTTGATTAAAAGATAATAATTGAAAGATAATAAATTTTAATGATATTTATGAATATAAGACTTACAAAATTAATATTTTTACTTATTACGATTATTTATATAAAAGGCTTTATTTGATGTTATTATTATATATAATATCTATATATTTTATTTCTTGAAATAAAAGTTATCATTTATTCGACTAAAATATCCTTATTATATATAATAATAATCCCAAGTCTACCTTACTAGCAAAAATTATAATATTAAACATTTTATTGATGAAATAAACTTAGCTTAGGGACAACTAGATCATGATCATATTTCTATTGCTAACCACAATCATGAACATATACTCCACTTCAATTCATCAACTCATCCAAATCATGAATAAAAGCATAGATCTAAATTTACCAAGGCATGATCCAACTTCTACTAGCATAAACATAATCATGGCTTTAATAATCATACATGAGTATAAATCCTATTCATCATAGATGACATAATCTCTAGTATACTTGATCACAAATACTACCTATGACATGGAAACATGCATTAAACCCTAGAAACACCATACAATCAACCAAGATAATCAACTCATGCATAAATCCCATCTCCATCATAAACACACATTTATTCATGCTTCAATCTCTACTCATCACAGCAATACATGCTCAAATCCTATTCATAATCCATCTCCTACCAATATCATCCTAGGGATATGAATCCAGAATTTAAAAGGAGGGTTAAAAAGGCTTACTTGATTGATGAATACCTTGAAGGAGTTTTGAATGGATCTCAACTCCTAGATGTCTAAATCCGTCCAAGGGAGATGAAGAAAGCATGGCCATTGGTGAAGAAGTCATTCGGCCAAGAAGAAGAGAGTGTTCGGCCAAGAGAGAGAGAGAGAGAGAAAAAAGAGAAGAAAAGAGAAGAAGGGAGCCCATTAGCATGCTTATTCATATATATATTCATTAGAGATCAAAGATTAGTGAAGATGAAGTTGTTTGAACAAACCTACGTTGAAGGTGTTCTTGAGCCTTCAGAAAATTTCTGATTTTTTATCCAAAAGAGCAAGTTGGATTTTGGAGTTTGATGTTAAAAATGGTATGGATGGACTCGCGGCAGTGAGTAGATGAAATCTGAAATTTTTGGAAGATGTTTGAAGTGGTTTGGAGAGGTATTAGGCGAAAGAAAGGAGTAGGTGTTCTTGGTGTTCGATGTGTGCTTGAAGGTTGAAGAGAAATGAGGGATTTTAGTTTGTAGTTGCCGAAATTCTGTGTGTGTGCAGTGGTCGAATTGTTTGTCTAGTTTAGGAAGATGATTTTTCTGGTTTGAAAGGAAAAGGAAAGGCTGGTTGTTGAAATTCTAAAAGAATGTTTTTGGGGATCAAATTTGGAAACAAAATATAGCAAGAATATCTTTGTTCAATGGAAGCTTTTTGGAAGCTGCTATGGCCGAATTGTTGCTCTGTGTTTCTACTGGATGAAAGCTGGTTGAAAAGGGTTAATGGTGGCCAAAAAGAAGGAGTGTAATGATGAAGGGAAGGTCTGGTTGTTTGAGGGACATTTTATGGAAGGTTGCTAAATTAAGTTTGCTGGAATTTTGGTATCCAATCAAGGCAAGATTGCAATGATTTGTTGGAGATATTTTCGAGCAGCCATGTCTAATATTTGTGTAGAAGCTTGGGGAAGATAATAGAGTTCAGTTCATGGCTGTTTAAGAGTGGTTTGTGTAGAAGAAAGATGAAGTTTCGGCCAGGGCTGGAATAGGACAGAAAGTTGGAAAATTACTGCATAGAATTTCGCCATTGCTGGAATTTTTCTAGGCAGTTTCGGCTGCCATTTTCCAGCCAGGTTGCAGAGAGTTTGAAGGAGATTTCAAAGGCCTTTCATGGCTGGTTTCCTGCCTGCTTCATGGAGGAAAAATGTGGCTAAGGAGCTGGAGAAGACTAGAAGAAAACAGCTTGGTTGAAGACCACCAAAGCTGCGTTTTCAACCAGAAATTTTTCTAGTTTTGCACAGCATTTGTGCAGCCCGAAATTAACCAGAAAATTTCAGATTTCAAGCTGATCAAAAGGGCCATTTTCTGGAAGCATTTGGGAGGGAATAATAGAAGAGAATTTTGACACCTTGAAGGCACAAGAAGCTGGAAAAATTCCAGTTCATTACATGAAGGAAAATGAACCTAGCTAGAGTGAAGTTTAGAAGGTTCACTAGGGGAATTAATTCTCTTGGAACCTTCCCCATCTCTTCCACATTTTCAGTCCATAAGATGTCTTTCCTTTAGACATTTTGGACCTTCAATGCCACAGCACTTTACTGAAATTTCTGGAATGAAATTGGCTAGAACAAATTTGTCCAATCTAATGAATTGAGAATTAAAAAAAATTAAAGATCAAGGAGGAATGAATTCCCTTAGGAATTTTTTAGTAGGGCATAAGAATAGGATTAGAGTACTCCTATCATGTCTCCCCTAGGACAACACCTCTACCCTATGCTAAAGCACTTAAGGCTGAAAATACCCCTTCCTAAGCAAAAATAAAATTGAATCATGCTAAAGCTCCAATGATAGAATTTGAACCCAATACCTCAAGAATTAATTCCAAAGCTCTAACCAATACACTACAACAACTCTTGTTCTTATTCTCTCTCTAAAATATTTTTCCTATTTAATCCTCAAGTTATCTCCCTATTTTCACCTCAAGCAAAAATTACCATTTTGCCTTTCTTACTCAATAATCATATCCAAGCCCTCTAGACTTGAAAACACAAATTCAAAGCACATAAAATCATATAAAAATATATTTAAACATGTAATAAAATATGATATGCATCTCAACCCCCTTACTCTAAGGTTGGTTTTGATTGGGGTTTCACATCCTCCCCTCATTAGAAGAATTTTGTCCCGAAATTCAAGCATACCTCTATTTCAAATCAGGATACCTCCACTTAACCCACTCTTCTGATTCCCATGTGGCATCTTGCGTGCCGTAATGCTTCCACTGAACCTTGACCATCAGTATCTACTTGTTCCGAAGACTATTGATACCGCGGTCTAATATTTTCATGGGCTTCTCCACATAGCTCAGATCGGGTTGCAACATCAACGGCTCGTTATTCAGTACATGACCGGGATCAGCATTGTACTTCTTCAATTGTGACACATGAAACACATCGTGAATTCCTGTCAACCTATCTGGCAGGTCCATTCGATAAGCTACCGGTGCAATCCTTTCCTTAATCAGGAACGGCCCCAAATATCTCGGATTCAACTTCCCTCCCTTCGGATGCTTCAAGATTCCCCTATTCGGCGTCAACCTCAAGAATACGCTGTCCCTGACTTGAAACTCCAATTCCTTCCGCCGGCTATCCGCATAGCTCTTCTGTCAGCTCTGAGCTACCTTCAACCTTTCCCTGATCAATTTCACCTTATCCAACATCTCTTGGACACAGACTTCTCCAGTTCTGCTTACGTGACCATCTTCTAACCAATTCCAATACAACGGTACCTGACACTTGTGCCCATACAAAGCCTCATACGGTGCCATCCCAATCGAAGCTTGATAGCTATTGTTATATGACAATTCCGCATACGATACACACTCTATCCATTTGTCCCTGAAATCCAGAACATAGGCTCTCAGCATATCTTCCAATATCTGTATAACCCTTTCTGACTGCCTATCGGCTTATGGATGCGCCGTCGTACTGAATTTCAAACTCGACCCCATTGCTTCCTGAAATTTTCCCAAAAAACGTGACGTAAACCTTGAGTGTTGATCGAACATGATACTCGAAGGCACTCCATGCAGTCGAACTATTTCTCGAACATAAGTTTAAGCCAACTTCTCCATAGAGTCTCTTACGTTTATCGGTATGAAATGGGCCAAATTGGTCAATCGATCCACCACTACCCATATGGCGTCCTTTTGCGTCTTCGACATGGGAAGTCTGGTGATAAAATCCATAGTCACCTCCACCTATTTCCATTCAGGTACTGGCAATGGCTGCAATAGTCCTGCTGACTTCTTGTGCTACGCTTTGACTTTCTGGCAGGTTAGACAGGACGAGACATACTTGACCACATCCCGCTTCAGTCCAGGCCACCAATAGGCTCTCTTCAGGTCTTGGTACATCTTGACTTCCCCCGGATGAATGGCGTACTTGTTCTTGTGCACCTCGTCCAAGATTCTGTCCTTCAATTGTTGCTCCCCGGGTACATACAGCCGATCCTTGAAATGCAAAACTCCCTCTTTATCTTGACGTAAGTCACTGCCTAGCCACTTGAGTTCCTTATCCTTGAAAAGCTGAAACACGGCATTGCTGTACTGAGCTTCCACGATTTCCCGCTTCAAATTGCTGATGACAATTCTTTTGTCTTACACTTCCACCCTTCTGTCCAACACATCCTGAACCACTTGAATTTCTTACACTCCTAGTCTGGCCATTCCAACTTTTCTGCTCAGGGAGTCTGCCACGACGTTGGCCTTCCCGGGATGGTAGTTGATCGGGCAACGGTATTTTTCCAGAAATTTCATCCACCTTCGCTGCGTCAAGTTTAGATCCTTTCGAGTGAAGATATACTTCAAACTCTTGTGGTCGGTGAACACCTCATATTCAGCTTCGTACAGGTAGTGTCGCCATTTCTTGAGGGCGAACACGATAGCTGCCAGCTCCAGATTATGAGTAGGATAGTTGACTTCATGAGGTCTCAGCTTCCAAGAAGCATAAGCAATCACCTTCCGGTCTTGCATCAATACTGCTCCCAATCCTTCTTTCAAAACGTCGGTATACAGCCCGTAAGGCTTCCCTTCCTCTGGCTGACTCAATACTGGTGCCGTCATCAGTCTTCGCTTCAGCTCTTGAAAACTTTTCTCGCATTTCTCATTCCACACAAATAGAACATCCTTCCTCAACAGTCGGGTCATTAGTGATGCGAGCATCAAAAATTCCTTGATGAATCTTCGGTAGTAGCCAGCTAGTCCCAAGAAACTTTGGATCTCGGTGATATTCTCCAGTTGCTTCTAGTCTGACACGACTTCAACCTTTGTCGGTTCTATCTTGATTCCCTTCTTTGTCACCACATGGCCAAGGTATGCCACACTGTCCAACCAGAATTCGTACTTGCTAAACATGGCGTACGGCTTGTGCTCCCAAAGCTTCTCCAATACGAGCTTCAGATCCTCTGCATGCTCCTTCGAACTCTTGGAGTAAATCAAAATGTCGTCGATGAAGACCACCACGAACTTGTCCAGATAGGGTCAGAACACTCGGTGTATTAGGTCCATGAATACTGCTGGAGTATTGGTCACCCCGAACGGCATTACCATGAACTCATAATGTCCATATCTGGTGTTGAAGGTCGTCTTGGGGATATCCTCCTCTTGTATCCGCACTTGGTAGTACCTTTGCCTTAGATCTAACTTGGACTAGCAACTGGATCCTTGCAACTGATCAAATAGCTCGTCAATCTGTGGCAGGGGATACTTGTTCTTGATCGTCAAGTTATTCAAACCCCGATAGTCAATGCATAGCCTCAGAGTTCCGTCCTTCTTCTTCACAAATATCACAGGCGCTCTACAGGGCGACGTGCTAGGTCTGATGTAGCCTTGATCCACTAACTCCTCCAACTGTTCCTTCAACTCTTTCAGTTCTGCTGGTGCCATCCGGTACGGGGTCCGCGATACTGGTTCCGTTCTCGGAACTAAATCGATGGTGAATTCCACTTCTCAGCTGGGAGGTAAAGAATCAAGCTTCTCTGGGAATACATTAAGAAAACCCTTCACTACTTTGGTGTCCACCAGAGTGCACTGGCCCTTCGGTTTGTTTATCACCTAAGCCATGTACCCTTGACAACCTTGCTTCAGCAACTTCCGGCCTTAGCCCCCGCGATCAAATACTTTAATTCTTTCATTCTCTTGCCATCAAACTCCAACACATCACAACCCCATCTAACGAATTGGACCGACTTATTCTTATAATCTACCCTAGCCCTATGCTTGGCTAACCAATCCATCCCCAATATCAAATCATAGTCTTTAATGTCCAACACTATCAGGTCTCCCTCCAGACTTTCTCTCCCCATATTAATTTTTTAATTTTTCACATATCAGTCTGCTTGCACCATTTTCCCCACAGGTGTGCTTACCACTAAAGTAAAGCGTAGCTATACTCCATCCCAACCCACATGGCATGCATAAATCTTGTTTAAATAGGAATGAGTACAGCCAGGATTAATCAATGCATTAACGGGTCATCCTTAGATAGTAAACGTACCTTCCACAACCGCTGCATCAATCCCAACTTCCTCTCTGTTGAGAGCGAATACCTTGGCCTTCACTTGCGGCTTCGGTGCTCCACTCCCGGATGTTCCCATGGTGTTGGCTCTGTTGGGCCCCGGGTTCTGTGCCAGATTTTCTTGCCCGGCTCGATGCTGTTAGGGATATGCCCTAGAGTCAATTTGTACTTATACTATTGTCGTTATGTTTTATATAATAATATGAGATTTTTATTTCCATGAATAGTGCATTTTATTTTGTGGTCATCAAGTACGTGACTTGATAGTAAACCCCTACAATGAATACAATGACTATTCTAAAACTGTCCCTAATCGATTATTATTATTGGAACAATAATAAATTAAGATTAGTATGTTTGTGACTTGATGGCTATGTTTTACTGGTCATGGATATTTGTGATATCGAGTCAAAACATAAATAAATGTTAGAGAACATTGTATTGGACATGACCCACTGTGAGAGTACTTCATGGAACATGTCATAAGTACTTTCTAGCCATAATGATATTAAAAGTCCTTCGACCTAAATTCATCATAGTTTCCTACTTGATAAATTCTATATTTTGATGTTGTCTAAAGTTGTCTTTAATCAGATAATAAATTAGACTACTGTTGGATATAGAATAAATCAATTAGAAGAATATGAATGATAGTGAAGGAATTTGTCCCTCTTAATTATAGGAGAGATATCCATGGGCCCCTTGATAAGTTAGACTGTTAAAATGCATGGCCGTGCTCAAATATATCAATTTAAGATATTGGTATCATTTGTTTGAACAGTCTACTATGAAATCAAAAAATAATTGATTAATTTTAATAAGGATGACATGCTCCGTGCCTTATGCTTAATCTGGATATCGTGTGACAAAAGGACTAAATATAAAATTATGGTTTGGTTCAAAGAGATCATCGATCTTCATTTAACCTGGATAGTTATAATATTTTGCTAGAAATCGCTTATAACTTGTGTGCCATTTAAATATGATTTGGGCACACTGCCAGTGTTAAATGAACCTATAGGGTCACACAATAAGTGAACTTGTTCGGTTATTTTTCTGGTAACCAGATTTGATGAATTTGGAAATATGTCAAAATTAATCGAACTTAGAAAATTTACCAGATACAATGAATTTGGAAATATGTCCACATTCAATATATCTGGATAATGTCCAGATTATAAGAATCTGATTCGGTAAATTAATTGTTTAAATAACCGAGATTTTGGTAGAATCTTATCATATCAGTTTTTATTTAATTTGAATTTGAATTAAAATATGATAAGATATTATTAGGGTTGGACTCTAAGAGGTTCGGGGTTTTTAAGAAAACCCTAGTCGTCTTTTCAAGAGTCTAATTCTGTTGAAAATATTCGTGCCATTCTCTACCAGAAAAAAACCCTTAGATGCATAAAGACCACCACGAACTTGTCCAGATAGGGTCATAACCCTTAGGTGCTGATTGGCGGGGCGCTTGTTAGATTGCTGCCCTTGAAAGTGCCATTGCAGCTGTCTTGGTGGTTGGAAAGGCCTTGCTGCCATCCTGCTGCGGTCCTCATTTTCCGTTCGGGTAGCAACGTCCACTGCCCCCGAATAGGTCGTTGGCAGAGACGGTGCGAACGCCCTCCTCAATTTCGGCCTCAACCCCTTGACGAACTGCCTCGACCTATTTTGCTCGATATATACTAATCTCTGGAAGTATTTTAACAGCTGAGTGAATCATGACACGTACTGAGTTACTGACATGCTCCCCTACTTCAAATTCTAAAATTCATCCTCCCGCTTTTCCACGATCCACTAAGGGATGTACTCAGCTCGGAAGACTTCAACAAAGTTGGACGACGTCCATTCTTGTTCACTCATTTCCCAGTTGTCTTGAACTCCCTGCCACCATGCCCGAGCTGGTCCTCTCAACCGAAAAGCCGCAAACTTAACCATCCACTCCTCAGTGTACTGGAGCGTTGCGATTATATCCTCCATCTGCTCAAGCCACTGCTCTACCTTCTGATCTTATTCCGCTTCGCCTAGGAAAATGGGTGGTTGAAACTTCAGAAACCACTCTAAGGCATCATCTTCACCCATAGGGTTCCTTCGCTCGGTCAGAGTCTGCAGAATTTCTGCCATCTTACTGAATGCCTGGCCCATAGTCACATCAATTGGAATTTCAGACCTCACTCCCATATCCAGATCACTCCCATCACCCCGGTTGGGTGATTGCAT
The DNA here is from genome assembly GCA_026120185.1 of Voacanga thouarsii. Taxonomy (NCBI): domain Eukaryota; kingdom Viridiplantae; phylum Streptophyta; class Magnoliopsida; order Gentianales; family Apocynaceae; genus Voacanga; species Voacanga thouarsii. Next base: position 1,159,534 of record JANUWF010002059.1, on the reverse strand, counting down.
CTGAGCTATCTCTACTTTCAGTGCCACATGATCGGCTTTCGGAACCCTTCTGCCTGATGAGGCTGCACGACGCTTGGGTGCCATTCTAAACCACACCCTAAATGATAAGTGTATGCATTCAATAATCAAGTTATTTTAGGTGCGCATGCATTCACAGATAGATATAAGTAAAAAGAAATCAAATGCAAATTTGTTCCAAAGATTTACCAATAAATTCTCCTTCAAAATTGATTTGCATAATCAAAAATTTTAACAAAAACCAGAATTGAAAATTTTTGACATAAAAGTTCTCGAAAAATAACAAATAAATAAACATCCAATTCAAAATAACTCCTAGTCCTCTAGTCCTTATCAGAACCCTCATCATTAGCCTCATACAACCAACCCCCAGAATTCTTGAAAAATCACCCCAACTGTAATACCCCGCCCGAAACTACCTTTAACTATGGGGAAAAGTCATGCATTGCATAGTATTTTGCATTTTATGTGGTAGCTTAGAATTATTTTACTTACATGGATGCATGTGAATTTTTCCGTTGCTCTTGCATTTGAATTAATGGAGATGAAATAGTGTGTTGTTAAAGATTTGGTTAAGGGAGGTATGGTCGAAGATTTGGAAGGATGAGCATTGGGGTGGTAAGAACTTCTTGTAGGAAGAATTAGTATTGGAATTGATTTGGAATAGCGGGGAGGATGGTGATTTTTTCGTGGTGGCCTGAGTTTGAATCCTATCTCTTGTGAATCCTAGTTTCTCTTCTTGAAGATTCTTTTCCTTAGAGTTTCCATGTCTTTGCCGGAAAAGATATAGCAAACCTAGAGAAATTTTAGTGCCATTACTCCAAGGAAATAAGTCTCTATATTTATTTCCTAAATTCAAGGACTTTGATGTGAATAAAGTTCACTTTTAATTTTCAGCTTTTATTCCTTAGGATTTTCGAAAAAAAAAACCCTAGCTAATAATTAAAATTTTAGCTTGATTTTAGCTTAATAGATGTTGCCATGGATAGTTGGAATTAAAGAGTCATTCTTCTACTAGGAAACCTTGCTGGTTTTAAACCTAGAACTTTAGCTAAAAATCTGGAAAAATTTCCAACAAGTGCCGCAACTTCTTGGAGGAATTTTAGCTCAATCTAAACTCTTCTAGGACTAGAGGAAATCTTATCCAAATCCTTGATAAAACCATATTTTATTCAATCCTAAGTCAACTACGATTAGAATCCCTTTTCCTAGCTGAATTTCGGCAGCTTTGTGCAAGCACAAGCTACACGAAATTCTTGCCCTCCTAATTGCAATCAAACTCTTCAAACCCTAGCTCAAATTACCTAGAACAACCCCCACCAAATAAAATTACTCTAGTGACACAAAAACATATTCTTCTTCACCAAAAATTCCAGAATTTTCATCCAGCTTATGCCCAGAATTTTCGACAGCTTTGCACTCCAAAACCTACCAAAACTCCTTGTTGATTAAGCCAAATTCCAGCACCTAAAGACCACACTTTTCTCCTCTGGAATTTCGTCAAAAACAGTAGCCAAAACAGTCCAAAAATTCGTCACTCTTGCACAGAATTTTTGCACAGCACTTGCACAGATTTTGGCCAGCCTTGTACAGGAATTTCTGCCAGCTTGCACTCCTACACAAATCGAAATTCTGCACACCAAAACCCACCAGAATTCTCAGTTGATCAAGCCAATTTTCTGCGCCTAAAACCCTCATCTTTTCTCTAAAAATTGTGGCAGAACCACAGCTACAACAGACCAGAATTTCTCCTCTTATTGTTCAGCAATTTCGTACAGCAAAACCACTGCACGCGCACAGAAATTTTAGCTCTTCAAACCTTCTCAAACTCTTCTTTGTTTGGCCCAAAATTCTGAACACATTCAGCCATTCCCTTGAGTAATATTTCGGCCAGTACAAAGAAGCAAATTACAGAATATTTTCTCCCTTAAACCCTCCCAAAGTCAGCAGCAATAAGGCACACCATAAGCTGCAATTTTTTTCCCTTGCTGTCTAAGAAACCTAAAGCCATTAGGAGTCTTCCTAAACACCACCATCTAACCCTAAACCAATCTTCTCTAACCTTAAAGCATAGTAGCCGATTACCCTCTCTATTCTACACGAAAATTGCAGCAAGAACTCCACAACAATTTCGAAAATCTTAAGAGCAATACCTAGCAAAAATCAAACACACCTTAAGGTAAGCAAAAATCCTCTCAACCTCTTGATGCCGTTTTCTCTAATGATTCTTTTCTCCTTCTTCTTCCCTTAAATCACGCCATATAGAGGCTGATTTCATCTTCTTCTTTAATTTTCGGTCAAGAGGAGCAAGGGAGGTAGCTTTTCTCTTCTTTTCAAGCGAACTCGGGACGATCACTATAGGAGCATCAAGACCTCATTACCCGGTTATTGCAAGGTAAGGGAATACCCACCCTTGATGCTAAAAGTAAGGTTTAATGATGTCTATTAGTTGGATGAGCATATGGTCATGGTATATGATCTTTGGGGATTGGATAGTTTACTTGGATTCAAATAGGGGATTGTGAATTGTTGTGAAAATAAATGAGATTAGAGCATGTTCGAATTAATTGAGACCCTGATCATGATATTATATGGTGTAGATCAAGAGGATAATTGAGGAAAGCAAGCTGTGATTTTATCTCATTTATCTGAGGCATATCAAGTAAGTCCGTGCATAAACTCTTTTGTTAAATGTTGTGATGGTAAGTCCTTGTATAAACTCTTTTGTTAAATGTTGTGATGGCAAGTCTATGTTGTGAAGCTTTGTAAACCTATGGTTGAACTATGATTAGTTGGGTTGTACATGTGGATGATTATTCTTTAAACGGTTTTGTCAAACTAATGATTTTATCAAGAAAACTATTCTTTCCTAAATTTTTAGAAAACTCTTTTAGAGAAAAACCACGTTGTACAAAGCCAAGGTGTGGAGATATTTTGAATAAGGAATTGACAGATATATTCGTTGAGTACTCAATAAGGGTAGGCTAACAATACTAGTCTTGGAGGGCTAGCATAAGTCTTCTGGTAGGAGGCCACCTCCAGAAGATGAACTCTGCTTGAAAAGGCGACAGTGTTGGTTGGTTAGGCCAGTCCGAGCTAGCATTTGTACCTGGTATGGTATTATTTATATTCCTGGCATGGACACCCAGATGGTTTTGTTGGGTGTAGAGATGGAAGAGTATCTCACCCGGTGAGCTGTACACTCACCTTGATCAGAACGCCAACATGTGGTAATCTGGTTCGGACAAGGTGCACAAAGTGTGGTGCCTTGGGCATTTTGTTCTCATGGAGCCCAACGTGTGGTGACATGACTGCTTGTTCGAGTGGAGGATTTATTTTGTACAAAGTGTGACAATGAGAAAAACCCACTCCTTGCGAAAAGAGATTGTTTATGACTTGCCAAATTATTTCTACAAATGTTTTGCACTTTGCATACACGTGCTATTCAAAACACCATGTGCACACACATGACTTACTGAGATTTATTCTCACACGATTTTACACCATGTTTTCAGGAGATAGATTGTGCTGAGTCAGCGGGGCTTTGACAGTAGAGGCTTTTGCTATTTTTCCTATGCTAGTTTTAGGAGACTTTTGTCGTTTATGCTTCTGAACAATATTTCTTTTATTTCGTATTGCTCCAATTTGAGCCTGATGTAATAAGAGTATTTCTTCATTTATCAAAGTTGATTCTTTTGGAGATTGCCTTTATATTTTATACCTCGTTTTAAAGACCCCTTGTCCTACAGGAAGGGGCGACATCCCCACCCTTTTAAGGTACGTAGTCGTGGGGTGTTACACCAACCCCACTGGCAAACCCCTCCATTGGCTCCTTCCTCGGGCGCCTAGAACTCTCCCCGCGCTTAACTCGGCTAGAAGAAGGAATGAAAGAAGGCCTAGGTGGAGATTTATAGTCTATCTCCCCCGGATCATCACTATCTGCTGCTAAGTCCACTACAGGACTAGAAGGGTAGGGAACAGGCTCCACTGCCATCACCTCATCATCACTGTCAGAGATTATGTCTATCATCAGAATTGGGGGTGGTTTAGGAATCTGGACCTCATCATCACTGTTATCCTCCATAGGGATAACTGGCTGAGGGCAGGCTGGGGAACTAGAAGGTCTTCTGGGTAAATAGGGAAAGGCAGGTGCCACTGCTGCCCTTTCCTCGCGGTCCTAAGCATCCTAACCATCCTACAGCATCAATAGGATAGGTTAGCTAAAGATTTAAACTTAAATAAATAACATAAATACTATCAATATTTGCCTATAACCTAGTCTCTGATACCACTTGTAACACCCCACTACCTAGGCCTGACAGGGCCGAGGACGTCGCGCGTCCAAAGGACAAGGGGTCTTTATAACTAGATCACACAATCAAAATAATAGAATAAAAATAACACTTTATACTTAAAATCTCTTACAATCCAATATTTTAAAATAAATCCATAAATAAAATTATCCACTCTCATCTTCTAAAAGCAGTACATAAAAATAAATGACAAAATTCTCTTCCAAGGCAAACACCACAGCTACTCATCCCTACAGCAGGATCGACCCGAAATCATGGTAAAAAGGGTGATGAGATAAAAATCTCAGTAAGTTCATGTGTGCTTTGAGTGTCCAGTGAAAACAGTTCGTGAATGCAAAGTATAAATTTTTATAAGACAAATACTGGCAAATAATAAACATTAGTTAAAATCAAGAGTGGTGTTTTGTCTTTTCAAACCATACATAATCAATAAAATCAACCACTCAAAAGAAATGATCATGGGTTACCACACGTTGCCGACACTTTGTGTAGACTGACAAAAGAGGTAGGTGATCGGCCTATCGGGTAAGATACTCCTCATTCTCTATAACCAAACAACAACCGGGTGTCCATTCCAACAAAACATAGTCACTTGACTAAAAAAATAAACTGCTAGCTCAGACCGGCATGACCTACTGGACTGACATCTTATCCGGGCAGGACTCACCCCTCAGAGGTGGCCACCTACTGAGCGACTTACCCTAACCCTTCAAAGACTAGTCCTAGCAGTCTACCCTTATTGAGTACTCAACATAACTTATCTCACTTGGGAAAAATGAACAAAACACAGTTCCTCTTGAAAATGGCAATTAAGGGTTTCCAAAGTCTTTGTCAAAATCAGTTTTAGAAAGAGTTTTGAGTTTGAGTAAATCTGATTATTGATTTTCAAATAATTATTTGACTGAAATAAGGAAGAAGTCAATCCTCAATTGCCTTTGCGGAAATGAGTGCCCATGCACTCTACATTTTGCTTGCCATTATAACCAATTCGCATCAAATAAGTTTTATGCAGGAGCTTACCTGATCCTTAGCTCGAGATAAGATAAAGATCTTCAACTGCTGACCCAACCCCGCCTGGGGTAAATATAAACCACAATCAAACTCCGGCCAAAATCCACTTTCACAAGACTAGCTCAACTCACTACTACCATAATCTTAGTGTCACAAGCTTTAAGGCCAAATAATAAATAAAAAGGTTTCTAAGCTAAGTCAAATTTGATATTTAAAATAATTAGTGTTTTGAGAAATAGGTACTATAAAGTTGAAGGTTTAATTCTTGCTAAGAATAATTTTAGAGTTTATTTGACGAAGAGTCCTAGGTGGTATTAGGTAAAAGAATGATTTACTAATAATTAATTGTTTGAAAATAATTGCTAACTAAAATTAGTTGAAAATAAATTTTAATGGGTTAAAAAGGCTTACTTGATTGACGAATACATTGAAGGAGTTTCGAATGGATCTCAACTCCTAGATGTCTAAATCCGTCCAAGGGAGATGAAAAAAGCATGGCCATTGGTGAAGAAGTTATTCGACTAAGAAGAAGAGAGTGTTTGGCCAAGAGAGAGAGAGAAAAGAGAAGACAAGAGAACAAGGGAGTCCATTAGCATGCTTATTCATATATATATTCATTAGATATCAAATATTAGTGAAGATGAAGTTGTTTGAACAAACTTACATTGAAGGTGTTCTTGAGCCTTCACAAAAATTTTTATTTTTGATCCAAAAGAGCAAGTTGGATTTTGGAGTTTGATGTTAAACATGGTATGGATGGACTCACGGTAGTGAGTAGATGAAATCTGGAATTTTTGGAAGAAGTTTGAAGTGGTTTGGAGAGGTATTAGGCGAAAGAAAGGAGTAGGTGTTCTTGGTGTTCTATGTGTGCTTAAAGGTTGAAGAGAATGGAGGGATTTTGGTTTGTAGCTGCTGAAATTCTATGTGTACAGTGGCCGAATTGTTTGTGTGGTTTAGGAATATGACTTTTCTGGTTTGAAAGGAAAATGAAAGGCTGGTTGTTGAAATCCTAAAAGAATATTTTTGGGGATCAAATTTGGAAACAAAATATAGCAAGAATATCTTTGTTCAATGGAAGCTTTTTGGAAGCTGCTATGGCCGAATTGTTGCTCTGTGTTTCTGCTGGATGAAAGCTGGTTGAAGAGGGTTAATGGTGGTCGAAAAGAAGGAGTGTAATGGTGAAAGGAAGGTCTGATTGTTTAAAGGACATTTTATGGAAGGTTGCTAAATTAAGTTTGCTGGAATTTTGGTATCCAATCAAGGCATGATTGCAGTGATTTGTTGGAGATATTTTCGGGCAGCCATGTCTAATATTTGTGCAAAATCTTGGGAAAGACAATGGAGTTTAGTTCATGGCTTTTTAAGAGTGGTTTGTGCAGAAGAAAGATGAAGTTTCAGCTAGGGCTGGAATAGAAAACAAAGCTAGAAAATTACTGCACAAAATTTCGCCATTGTTGGAATTTTTCTGGGCAGTTTCAGCTGCCATTTTCCAGCCAGGTTGCAGAGAGTTTGAAGGAGATTTCAGAGGCCTTTCATGGCTGGTTTCTAGCCTAATTCATGGAGGTAAAATGTGGCTAAGGTGTTGGGAGAAGACTGGAAGAAAACAGCTTGGTTGAAGACCTCCAAAGTTGCGTTTTCAACCAGAAATTTTTTTGGTTTTGTACAGCATTTGTGCAGCCCGAAATTAACCAGAAAATTTCAGGTTTCAAGTTGATCAAAAGGACCATTTTCTGGCAGCATTTGGGAGGGAATAATAGTTGAGAATGTCAACACCTTGAAGGCGCAAGAAGCTGGAAAAATTTCAGTTCATTACATGAAGGAAAATGAACCTAACTAGAGTGAAGTTTAGAAGGCTCACTAGGGGAATTAATTATCGTGGAACCTTCCCCATCTCTTCCACATTTTCGGTCCATAAGATGTTTTTCCCTTAGTCATTTTGAACCTTCAAAGCCACAGCACTTTACTGAAATTTCTGGAATGAAATTGGCTAGAACAAATTTGTCCAATCTAATGAATTGAGAATTAGGAAAAATTAAAGATCAAGGAGGAATGAATTCCCTTAGGAATTTTTGAGTAGGGCACAAGGATAGGATTAGAATACTCCTATCATGTCTCCCCTAAGATGACACCTCTACCTTATGCTAAAGCACTTAAGGCCGAAAATACCCCTTCCCAAGCAAAAATAAAATTTAATCATGCTAAAGCTCCAATGATGAAATTTGAACCCAAGACCTCAAGTATTAGTTCCAAAGCTCTAACCACTACACCACAACAACTCTTGTTCTTATTCTCTCTATAAAATATTTTTCCTATTTAATCCTCAAGTTATCTCCCTATTTTCACCTCAAGCAAAAATTACCATTTTGCCCTTCTTACTCAATAATCATATCCAAGCCCTCTAGACTAGAAAACACAAATCCAAAGCACATAAAATCATATAAAAATATATTTAAACATGCAATAAAATATGATATGTATCCCAACCCCCTTACTCTAAGATTGGTTTTGACTGGGGTTTCACAAGATCTCTAGAGTTCCATATCAATGCGCACTGCTGGTTGAAACCCAAACTACGGTTACCAAACTTAGTACAAAAAGAGGCCTCTAAAATCACCACGAAGCTAAAACCCTTGGCAAAAACACTGAAATTGCAAATAATAAGAAAATGGCCTTTCGAAAAATGGAACTTTTTAAACAATGAACACCTTTCTTGATTTGCATTGTCCTAATTCATGACTTAAAGTAAACCCCTCCCTTCAACACTCTACTACACCCTCCCCACAAAAATGACAATAAAGCACAAGAAGATACACAAGAACCAAGCAAACGAACAAAAACACAGTGCACAGAAAGTTGTAAAAATGTCACCTATTAATTCTTCCGCTACCAAGAGCCGAGCATCATAGTAAGCAAACAGAGAAGCTGACCCAGATCAGCTAAGTCTGGGCTCAGAGCTTGAGGGCGGCATGGTAACAGTCTACCAGACGAGAATAAGGAAGAGGGCAGTGGTGGCGTGGGAAATAGCAGAAGAGGAAGAAGGGTTGTTAACGAAAGGGATGGGTTTGAGCAAGGGGAGAGTGAGAAGAGAGAATACCGTTGACTCGTTGGTATTGGAGGTAGGAGGAAATCAACTGGAGAAAAAACTTGTGGTCCTAAGGGTTTCTTTCAAAAACTTTAGGGACTTAGATATAATTATCTAAATAAACTAAGTTAAAACAATATAAAATTTGAAATAATTATTTTAAAAGTTTATTTATTTATTTATTTATTTTTACACTTGGCTCGTTATTTTCAGAAGATATTTAAAATAGGTTGTGCTTAAAAAAATTTATGGTCCTAAGGGTTTCTTTTTTAGAAACTTTAGGGACTTAAATATAATTATCCAAATGAACTAAGTTAAAAAAAATATAGGAATTCAAGTAATGACTAAATTCATTAATAATTAACTAATATATGACCTTAAGTCTCAATATACATTCACATATAACTTGAAAATTTATAAATTTTATATATAGTAATTATAATTTATATATATCATGTATACAGAAAGATAAAATATGATATAGTAATTAAAAGTATGGGATAAAAAAAGTAACTTTACTAAGTATTTATATTTTTTATACTGAAAACTTTTTATTTTTATAATATTTGTTGTATAGGATATAAATTTAAAAGCTTATCAATTTTAATATAAAATAAAAGAATCAAATTTATGAATATATTGACAATTTATGTGCATTAATAATGATTGTTCTTATTTAATTTTGTATGATTTACAGTAATTACTATTTATATATGTGCATGTATATACAAAAATATAAATATGATGGAAACACATCCTACACATATACATGACACCTACGTATTTATATTGTCACACAAATAAATGTAATAACTTTTACATTATGATAAAAAGAATAACAATTATATCTATTAATAAAATTATGTGTACAAATATAATATAATTTTGTTATTGTTAAATTTAAAACACCTAATTGATAAATATTTTACTGTCTATTTAGTTATGAATATTTACATAATTAAAAAATTATGAACTGAATTTTCTAAATTCAAAAGTATTTATTATATTAAAAAAATTTAGAACTAAGAAATTTGTTGTATAACTAAAGGCATGAAAAAATTGCTTACATTTATTATTAATTCAAAAATAAAATTTATATCATTTAGGAATATATGTACAAAATAATTATATACTCTGATAAATAGAAGCAAATTAAAAATAAAAAAAATTTAAAAAAGCAAAAGTGATAAAAAAAAAATTTTACTTTATTTATTTATTTAAATCAAAATTTATAAGTTTTAAAAGTGTATTTCATATAATTGTAATATTTTGCAAGAAATAAATAAATATAATACATGCTACTAATTTGAACAAACAATGACATATCACAGTGGTTGGAACACTGCGCCTCCACGATGGAGACCCAGGTTCGACTCCTGGTGGCTGCAAGAAAGGCCGGATTTTCCAGTGTGGTGCCATATGGCAAACCAATTGCCATGTGGCATATTTAAATTTTTTAAAAAAAATTAAAATTAAAATATCAACTGAATATATTACCAACTGATTCATTTCGGTTAGTAATCGATCTGTAAAATTTTTAAATTAAAATACCAACCGATTACCAACTAATTAGGTTTACCAATCGAATCATTTCGGTTAGTAATAAGTTGGTAAAATTTTTAAATTAAAATATTAACCAATTACCAACTGAATATAGTACCAACTGAAACATTTCGGCTAGTAATCGATCGATAAATTTTTTAAATTAAATTACCAACAGATATACTAACAAATTACCAATTGAATATATTACCAACCGATACATTTCAGTTAATAATCGGTTGGTAAACTTTTAAAATTAAAATTCCAATTGATTACCATCTAAATGTATATTACCAATTGATATATTTCAGTTAGTAATTGGTCGGTTAAAATTTTAAATTAAAATACCAACCGATTACTAATTGAATATATTGCCAACCGATACATTTCAGTTAGTAAACGGTCGGTAAAATTTTTAAATTAAAATATCTACTAATTACCAATTGAATATATTACCAACCGATTGTTATCGATTGATAATCAGTTGGTAAATATTTTCCCACCAAATTACCAACTAATTTCCAATTGAATATATTTTCAATCGATATTTTTCGATTGGTAATCAGTTGGTAAAATTTTTTCCATTAAATTACCAACTGATTACCAACTGATAATGTATCGACCGAGTGTTATCAGTTAGTATTCAGTTGGTATATATTTTCCCACCAAATTACCAACCGATTACCAACTGATTACCAACTAACAATTTACCAACCGATTATGTTTGTTGGTGAGTGGTAGGAAAAGTTTTAAATTTTCCAAATTTTCATTTCGGTTGGTAATCGATCAGTAATTGGTTGGTAAGTACCGACCGACGTGGTAAGTTGATAATAATTAGTTGGTATATTGCATTTTTCTAGTAGTGTATAATCATGAACATACAGTCTAAACTAATCAAAAAACCATCCAAATCATGAATAAAAGCATAGATCCAAATCTACCAACACATGATCTAAACTCCACTAAACATAAGCATATTTATGGCTTCAATCAAGGATACGCGAACATAAAATCCTATTCACCAAAGGTGACATAATATCTATCATGCTTTATCATTCACACTACTCATAACATGAAGATATGCAACAAACCCAAAAACATTATAAAATTCAACCAAGACAAATCATCCTCATGCATCAATTCAAACTCCATCATATAAACACATTCATCCTCATACTTCAATCCCAACTCCATCACATAAACATATGCTCAAACTCTAATCATGATCTATCCTTTTCCAATAATATCCTAAAGGTATGAATCTAAAATTTAAAGAGAAGATTGAAAAGGCATACTTGAATGATGACTACCTTAAAGACGTTTCAACAGAATCCTCACGCTTGGAAGGCTTGATCCGTCCAAGGAGGAAGAAGAAAAATGGCCATGGTTGGAGTGACCATTTCGGCGAGAGAGAGAGAGAGAGAGAGAGAGAGAGAGAGAGAGAGAGAGAGAGAGAGAGAGAGTTTATTAGTAAATTCCATTAAAGGTCGAAGATGAAGGAAGATGGAGATAATCGTTCATGCTTACCTTGAAAGTGTTCTTAAGCCTTCAAGAAAATTCTGATTTTTTATCCGAAAGTGGAACTTTGATTTCAGTGTTTGATGTTATAAATTGTAGAAATGGATTCAAGAGAATGACTAGATGTGATCTGGAGTTTTTGGAGAAGAGTGAAGAGGTTTAGAGTGGTCCTAGGCGTGGAGAATGGTGGTGTGTGTTCTTGGTGTTCTTGGAGGTTTGGAGAGAATGGAAAGAATGGAGGAAGGCTGGCCGAAATTTTACTTGGAAAGGGTGGCCGAATGGGTTGGAAAATTCTGGTGATTGAATTTGCAGATTTGGGAGAAAAGGAAAGCTGGTTGTTTGAAATTCAAAAAGAATAATTTAGGGAGTGAGTTATGGTAGCAAGTATGGTAAGAATATCTTGGTTGAAGGAGGTCTTTTGTGAGCTTCAATGGCCGACTGTTTGGCTGGGATTTTGTTGAGATGAATGATGCTTGAAAAAGCTATAGGGTGGCTGAATTACAAAGTGCAATAGTGAAGGATTTTTTTGGACAGTTGAGGCTTAATCCATGGAAGTTTGCTAGAATAATTTGATGGAATTTTAGACTCCAATTGATGGCTTGATTGTAGTGATTGATGGAGGGATTTTAGGAGCATCCATGGAGCTTCATTCGAGCAGACCAATAGAGAAGATGATGAAGCTCAGATCATGGCTGACTAAGGTTGGTTTTACAGAAAAAATGGAGTAAGTTTTGGACAGGGGTGAAGAAGAAACAAAGCTGGAGTTTCTGGTTGCTTTTTCTCATGGCTTGCTGGAATTTTTTGTGCAAATTTTTCTGCAATGCTTCAGCCAACTTGCAGAAGGTTTGAAGGGGTATTGGAGGGTCCTTTAAGGCTGGTTTCCATCCTTCTTTATGGAGAGAAGACAGGGTTAAATTTCTGGTTTGAAAGAAGGATGAACTACTTGGTTTTTCTGACTGCTATGCTGTGAAAACTGTCCAGGAATTCTTCTGGTTTGCACAGCTTTTGTGCAGTCCGATTTTGGCTAAAGTTGAAGTCTTCTAGCTGAGTGAATTGGTTATTTTTCTGGCAGTATTTGAGAGGAAAGGATGGCTGAAGATTTCAACAATTCGACTGATCAAGAAGCTGGAAAAATTTCCAGATCACTACATGAAGAAGATGAATACCTATAGGTTGGAGTTTGAATGTTCAACCATGGAGTTTGATTTCCTTGGGAACCTTCCATAACTCTTCCCCATTTTTAGTTAAAATTCCCTCCTCCAAGAGGCATTTTCGAAGCTTCACAATCATAGAACCTTGCTGGAATTTTCTGGAAATAAAAATGGCTTAGATAATTGAGCAACTTAATTGATTAAAAATTAAGGTAAGCTAGAGAACAAAAAGGGTATGAATCCTTTAGAAATTTTTGTAGGGCACAAGAGTAGGATTAGGACATTCCTTTCATGTCTCCCCTAGGATAACACTCCTACTCCTCCCTAAGGCATGCAAGGGCCAAAATTAGCCTACCTATCAAAAATAAAATTTAATCATACTAAAACTCAAATGATGGAATTTGAACTTAATACCTTAAGGATTTATTCCAAAGATCCAACCACTAAACCACAACAACTCTTGTTCTTATTTTCTCTCCCAAATATTTTTCCTATTTAACCGCCAAGCTATCTTCCTATTTCCACCTCAAGAAAAATTACTATTTTGCCCTTCCTACTCAATAAGCACAATTAAGCCTTCTAGTCTACAAATCACAAATCCAAAGCACATAAAATCATACAAAAATATATTCATGCATGCAAGAAAATATGATATGTATCCTGAGCCCCCTTATTCTATGGTAGGTTTTAATTGGGGTTTGACATCCTCACCTCCTTAGGAGAATTTCATCCCGAAATTCAGGCATACCTCTATCTCAGATCGGGATACTTCCGCTTTACCCACTCTTCTGATTCACATGTGGCATCTCGTGTGCCATGATGCTCCCACTAAACTTTTACCATCAGTATCTGTTTGTTCCAGAGATTCTTAATACTACGGTCTAATATTCACACAGGTTTCTCCACATAGCTCAGATCGGGTTGCAACACCAACGGCTCATCATTCAGAAAATGACCGGGATTGGCATTGTACTTTTTTAGCTGTGACACATGAAACACGTCATGAAATCCCGTCAATCCATCTGGCAAGTTCAATCGATATGCTACCGGTCCAATCTTTTCCTTTATCGGGAACGGTCCCAAGTACCTTGGATTTAGCTTTCCACCTTTCGGATGCTTTAAGATGCTTCTATTTGGCGTCAATCTCAAAAATACACTGTCTTCTACTTGAAACTCCAACTCTCTCCACCTATTGTTTGCATAGCTCTTTTGTCGGCTCTGAGCTGCCTTCAACCTTTCCCTGATTTACTTAACTTTATCTAACATTTCCTGAACACAGACTTCTCCGGTTTTGCTTATGTGTCCATCTTCTAACCAACTCCAGTGTAGCGGTACTAGACACTTGCGTCCATATAGTGCCTCATACGGAGCCATTCCAATCGAAGCTTGATAACTGTTATTATAGGATAACTCCGCATACGGCACACATTTAATCAACTTATCTCCAAAATGTATAACACACGCTCTTAGCATATCCTCTAATATCTGAATAACCCTTTCTGACTGCCCATCGGTCTGCGGATGCACAATCGTACTAAACTTCAGACTCGACCCCATTGATTCTTGAAACTTGCACCAAAATTGAGACATAAACCTCGGGTCTCGGTCAGACACAATACTTGAAGGCACTCCATGGAGACGGACTATTTCTCGTACATAGGTCTGAGCCAACTTCTCCATGGAATCTCTTACATTACTGGTATGAAATGTGCTGATTTGGTCAGTCGATCCACTACCTCTTATATGGCGTCCTTCTGGGTCCTTGACATAGGAAGTCCGGTGACAAAATCCATGGTCACTTCCTCCCACGTCCGTTCAGGTACAGGCAACAGTTGTAACAGTCCTGCTGACTTCTTATACTCTGCTTTGACCTTCTGACAGGTGAGACTTGTCGAGACATATTTAACCATATCTCGCTTCATTCCAGGCCACCAATAGGCCCTCTTAAGATCCTGGTACATTTTGACTTTCCCCGGATGAATGGTGTACTTGTTCTTATGTGCTTCTCCCAATATCTTATCCTTCAATTGATGCTCTCCAGGCATACACAGCCGATCTCTGAAATACAAAACTCCTGCCTTGTCTTGCCGGAACACACTGCTTTGTGGTTTAAGCTCCTTGTCCTTGAAAAGCTGAAATTTTGCGCTACTTTGCTGAGCTTCCACAATTTCCTGCCTTAGATCTGGTGTCAACTTCAAGTTGCTAACAACAATTCTCTTCTCTTGCACTTCCACTCTTCTGTCCAACACATCCTGAACTACTTGAATCTCCTGCACTCTTAATCTGGCCATACTAACTTTTCTGCTCAGGGCATCAGCAACAATGTTGGCCTTTCTGGGGTGATAGTTGATTGGATAATGGTACTCTTCTAAAAATTCCATCCACCTTCACTGTCTCAAATTCAAATCCTTTTGGGTGAAGATGTACTTCAGGTTCTTGTGGTCAGTGATCACTTCATATTCTGCCCTGTACAGATAGTGTCGCCATTTCTTGAGAGCGAACATAATGGCTGCCAGCTCTAAATCATGCATAGGATAGTTGACTTCATAAGGCCTTAACGTTCGGGAAGCATAAGTGATCACTTTTCGGTCTTGCATCAAAACTGCTCCCAATCCTCCTTCGAAGCATCGGTATATAGAGCATAAGGCTTATCTCCCTTTGGCAGACTCAACACAAGTGTTGTCACCAATCTTCACTTCAGCTCTTGGAAACTCTTCTCACATTTTTCACTCCAAACGAATGGAATATCTTTTCTCAGCAGTCGGGTCATAGGCGATGCGAGCGTTGAAAATCCTTTGATGAACCTCCTATAGTAACCAACCATTCCCAAAAAGCTTCGAATCTCAGTGATGTACTCCGGTTGTTTCCAGTCTGACACTGTTTCAACCTTTACTGGGTCTACCTTGATTCCCTCATTGGTCACCGCGTGGCCAAGAAATACTACACTATCCAGCCAGAACTCACACTTGCTAAACTTAGCGAAAAGCTTATGCTCCCGTAGCTTCTCCAATATGAGTTTCAGATATTCTGCATGCTCCATCGGACTCTTGGAATAAATTAGAATGTCGTCGATAAAGATCACCATGAACTTGTCCAAATAGGGTCGGAACACTCGATGCATCAAATCCATGAACACTGCTAGGGCATTGGTCATACCGAATGGCATTACCACGAACTCATAGTGTCCATATCTAGTGTTGAAGGCCGTCTTGGGGATATCCTTTTATTTTATCCTCACTTGATAGTACCCTTGCCTCAGGTCCAATTTAGAGTAGCAACTGGATCCTCGTAATTGATCGAATAGCTCATCAATCAGTGGTAGGGGATACTTGTTCTTGATCGTCAGATTGTTCAAGCCCCAATAGTAGATACACAGCCTCAGAGTCCCATCATTCTTCTTCACAAACAGTACAGGTGCTCCCAGGGCGACGTGCTAGGCTTATGTAGCCTTGCTTCACTAACTCTTCTAACTGCTCATTTAGCTCTTTCAGCTCTGCCGGTGCCATCCGATATGGAGTCTGAGATACTAGTTCGACTCCTGGAACTAGGTCAATGGTGAATTCAACTTCTTGGCTAGGAGGTAGAGAAGTAAGTTCTGCTGGGAACACATCAGGAAAGTCCTTCACTATCTCGATGTCCTCCAGAGTGCACTGGTCCTTTGGCTTGTTTATCACATATGCTAAGTATCCTTGACATCCTTGCTTCAGCAATTTTCAGGCCTTAGCCCCCGCTATCAAATACTTCAATTCTTTCACTCTCTTGCCATCGAATTCCAACACATCACAACCCGGTCTAATGAACTGGACTGATTTATTCTTACAGTCTACCCTAACTCCATGCTTTGCTAGCCAATCCATTCCCAATATCAAATCATAATCCTCAATATCCAACACTATCAAATCTCCCTCCAAGCTTTCTCTCCCCACATCAATTTTGCAATTTCGCACATACCGATCTGCTTGCACCATCTTTCACAAAGGTGTACTTACCAATAAGGTAAAAGGTAGCTACACTCCATCCCAACCCAAATGACATGCACAGATCTTGTTTAAATAGGAATGAGTAGAGCCAGGATCTAACAATGCATTAACAAAACGTCCTTGGATAGTAAACGTACCTTTCACTATTGTTGCATCGGTCCCAACCTCCTCTCTATTGAGAGCGAATACCTTGACTTTCACTTGAGGCTTCAGTGCTCCACTCCCAGATGCTCCCATGGCATTGGCTCTATTGGGTCCCGGTTTCTGAGTTGGATTTCCTTGCCCGACTCGGTGTAGTTTAGGGCAGGCGTTTCGCAAGTGGTTCGAGTCGCCGCAGTGATAACATTTCCGTTCACCTCCTTTGGACCAACAGTTCTTCGGGTAGGCCTCTTTTCCCACACTGTCGTCATAACGAAAGCTTCTGGGTAGGTCCAACTGGTGTTGACTGGGCTTGCATTCTCCGATTCTGCCACTACTGGTTGGCGGGGCATTTGTTGAATTACTGCCTCTGGAAGTGTCCTTGAGGTTGCCTTGGCAGTTGGAAAGGTCTCGATGCTATTCTGTTGCGGTCCTCATTTTTCATCCTGGTAGTTGCGTCTACGGCCCCCGAATAGATCATTGGTGGAGAAGGTGCCAACGCTCTCCTTAATTCCTGTCTCAATCCCTTGACAAACTGCCTCATCCCATTCTACTCGGTGTCCACTACCCTCTTGCAGTACTTCGATAGCGGGGTGAACCGTACTGCGTACTGGGCCACTGTCATGCCTTCCTACTTTATATTCTGGAACTCGTCCTCCCGCTTTTCCACTATCCACTAAGGGATATACTCAGTTCTAAAGGCTTCAACACAATTGGACCATGTCCATTCCTGATCAACCATCTCCCAGTCATCCTGAACCTTCTGCCACCATGCCCGAGCTGGGCCTTTCAAACGGAATGCAACAAACTTAACCATTCGCTCTTCAGTATACTGGAGCATAGCAAATATGTCTTCCATCTGCTCAATCCATTGCTCAGCTTTCTAATCCTGCTCATCTTCACCCCAGAAGACGGGCAGTTAAAATTTCAAAAACTGTTCCCATGCCTCTTCTTCTCCCTTGGGGTTTCTCCGCTCAGTTAGAGTTTGCAGAATCTCTGCTATCTTACAAAATGCTTGCCCCATCGTCATATCAACCGGTGCTTCAGACTCAATTCCCATATCAGGTTCACTCTCATTACCCCGATCGGGTGATTACATCTGGGTTGTCTCAACTTCTGGTGCCACATGATCTGCTTCTAGAATTCTCCTGCTTGACGAAGCTACATGGCGCTTGGGTGCCATTCTAAACCATACCTAAATGATAAGTTTATGCATTCAACGATTAAATCATTTTAGTTGAGCATGCATTCATAGTCAGATACAAGTAAAAGAAAATCAGATGCAAGTTTTTTACTAAAGAATTGCTCATGAATTCTCTCTCAAATCTTAGAGTACCCAGGTACTCTTATTTGCATAAATTTGAATTTAAACAGAAAACAGAAATAAAACTCCTTAACATAGAGGCTTAGGAAAAACAATAAATAAACATCCTGATCATAATAACTCTCAGCCCCTCTAGTCCTCATCAGAATCTTCAAGATCAGGCATATACAACCATCCCCCAGAGTTCTTAGAGAAATCTATCCTAGCCCCACTTGCAAACCCCTCCATTGGCTCTTTCCTGGGTCGCCTAGAACTCTCCCCGGTCTCAACTTGGCTGGGTGGAGGAACGAAGGAAGGCCTAAGTGGAGATTCATAATCTATCTCTCCTGGGTCATCACTATCTGCTGATAAATTAACTATGGGGCTAGAAGGGTGGGGAACATACTCCATGTCTATTTCCTCATTTTCACTGTCAGAACTCAATTCTATCATAAGTATTGGGGGTGGCTCATTGATCAGAACATCATCATCACTGCTATCTTCCAAAGGAATAACTGGCTGAGGAGCAAGCTGAGGTACTGGAAGGTCTTCTGGGTAGATGGGGATTGGAGGATGCCATTGATGCCCCTTTCTCATAGTTCTAAGCATTCTAACCATCCTACAGCATAAACAAGACAGGTTAGATAAGGATTTGAACTTAAATAAATAGAACATATACTATCAATAATTGCTTAAACCAGTCTTTGATACCACTTGTAACACCCCGCTACCTAGGCCCAACAGGGCCGGGGATGTCGCCTCGTCCAAAAGACAAGGGATCTTTATAACTAGGACACACAACAACAATTTAAACAATACTTTGAAATTAAAACTTATTACAACCCAAAAATTCAAGAACAAATCCAAAATAAAAATTGTTCATTCTCAACTCTCAAAGCATTACATAAAATAAATAACAGAATATCTTCCAAGCAGGTAACAACTAGCTACTCATCCCCACAGCAGGATCGACCTGAAATCATGGTAAAAGGGTGATGAGATAAAAATCTCAGTAAGTCCGTGTGTGCTTGGAATGTTCAGTGAAAACAGTTCGTGTTTGCAAGATGTAAGAACTTCATAAGAAAAAGTACTAGCAAGCAATAAACAAGGTTAAAATCAAGAGTGGCATTTTAGCTTTCCAACCATACATGTACAATAAAATCAACCACTCAGAAGAGCGGCCATGGGTTACCACACGTTAGGCCCATAACCATACAATGGATAGAATGCCACATTTTGTGCAAACTGACAAAAAGGTAGGTGATCGGCCTACCGGGTAAGATACTCCTCCTTCTCTACACCCAAACAAAACCGGTTGTCCACTCTGGAAACACACAGTCCACATAACTGAAACTTGTTAGCTCGGACCGGCATGACTAAGTAGTACTAATGTTTCTCTAAGTTGAGTTCATCTTCTGGTGGTGGACTCCTACCAGAAGACTTCCTCTTGCTCTTAAAAACTAGTACTACTAGCCTACCCTTATTAAGTACTCAACGATGATTGTCCCACTTGGGAGAAAACTGGTAAAACATAGCTTTACTTGAAAATGGAAATCAAGGGTTTCTAAAGTCCTTGTCAAAATTAGTTTTAGAAATAATTTGGTGTTTGAATAAAACTGCTTGTTGATTTTCAAATAATTGGTTTGACTGAAACAAGAAAGGAAACAGTCCTTAATTGCCTTTACCAAATTATTGTTCACATACTTCGTGTTTAGCTTGCCATGGTAACTTTTTACAACAAACAAGTTTTATGCAGGAGCTTACCTGATCCTTTGCTCGG
Organism: Voacanga thouarsii; assembly: GCA_026120185.1. Lineage (NCBI taxonomy): Eukaryota > Viridiplantae > Streptophyta > Magnoliopsida > Gentianales > Apocynaceae > Voacanga > Voacanga thouarsii. The sequence continues at coordinate 1,139,698 of JANUWF010002059.1, read as the reverse complement.
GATAAATCAAAGATCTCCAAAAGCTGACCTAACCCCCGCCTGGGGTAAACATAAGCCATAATTAAACTCAAGCTAAAATTTGCTTTCATAAATAATCCTAACTCAACTTACTACAATCATGACCCTAATGTCCTAAACTTTAAGGCTAGATGCTCAAAAGAATTTTATAAAATAAATCTAGTTTGAAAAATAAAATAACTAGGGTTTGTGAAATAGTTACTAATAAGTTGTAGGTTTAAATCTCGTCATAAATAAATTAGGGTTTATTTGATGAAGAGCCCTAGGCTCTAGAGGATATTATTTAGAATAACAATCTATTAATAATTAATGGTTAGAAAATAATAATAAAATTAATAGTAAGTAAATTTTAATATGTTTTGATTAAAAGATAATAAATAAATTTTATTAGTACTTATAAATTTATGACTTACAAGATTAATATTCTACCTATTATGATTATTTATATAAAAGGCTTTATTTGATATTATTATTATATATAATATTTATATATTTTATTTCTTTAGTAAAAGCTATCATTTATTTGACTAAAATATCATTATTTTATATAATAGTCCAAATCCACATTTTCCTAGGGTTTTCGAAATCATTAGAAGAAATTATAGTGTTAACTTTTATTAATGAAATAAAATTGGCTAACTTAAATAGATTAGGAAAAACAAGGTCATGACCATAATTCCTATTGCTAACTATAATCATGAACATACACCATACACTAATCAACAAACCATTCAAATCATGAATAAAAACATAGATCCAAATCTACCAACACATGATCTAAACTCCACTAAACATAATCATATTCATGGCTTCAATCAAGGATACACGAACATAAAATCCTATTCACTGAAGGTGACATAATATCTATCATGCTTAATCATTCATACTACTCACGACATAAAGACATTCAACAAACCCTAAAACATTATAAAATTCAACCAAGACAAATCATCCTCATGCATCAATTCCAACTCCATCATATAAACACATTCATCCTCATACTTCAATCCCAACTCCATCACATAAACACATGCTCAAACTCTAATCATGATCCATCCTTTTCCAATAACATCCTAAAGTTATGAATCTAAAATTTAAAGAGAAGATTGAAAAGGCTTACTTGAATGATGACTACCTTGAAGATGTTTCAAGAGAATTCTCACGTTTGGAAGGATTGATCCGTCCAAGGAGGAAGAAGAAAAATGGTCATGGTTGGAGTGACTATTTCGGCCGAGAGAGAGAGAGAGAGAGAGAGAGAGAGAGAGAGAGAGAGAGAGAGAGAGAGAGAGAGAGAGAGAGTTTATTAGTAAATTCCATTAAAGGTCGGAGATGAAAGAAGTTGGAGATAATCATTCATGCTTACCTTGAAAGTGTTCTTGAGCCTTCAAGAAAATTCTGGTTTTTGATCCAAAAGTGGAACTTTAATTTCAGTGTTTGATGTTATAAATTGCATAAATGGATTCAAGAGAATGAGTAGATATGATCTGGAGTTTTTGGAGAAGATTGAAGAGGTTTAGAGTGGTCCTAGGCGTGGAGAATGGTGGTGTGTGTTCTTGGAGGTTTGGAGAAAATGGAGGAAGGTTGGCCAAAATTTTGCTAGAAAGGGTGGCCGAATGGGTTGGAAAATTCTGGTGATTGAATTCTCAGATTTGGGAGAAAAGGAAAGTTGGTTGTTTGAAATTCAAAAAGAATAATTTAGGGAGTGAGTTATGGGAGCAAGTATGGTAAGAATATCTTGGTTGAAGGAGGTCTTTTGTGAGCTTCAATGGCCGACTGTTTGGCTGGGATTTTGCTGAGATGAATGATGCTTGAAAGAGCTATAGGGTGGCCGAATTATGGGGTGCAATGGTGAAGGACTTTTCTGGATAGTTGAGGCTTAATCCATGGAAGTTTGCTAGAATAATTTGATGGAATTTTAGACTCCAATTGATGGCTTGATTGTTGTGATTAATGGAGGGATTTTAGGAGCAGCCATGGACCTTCATTCGAGCAGACCAATGGACAAGATGATGAAGCTCAGATCATGGATGACTAAGGTTGGTTTTAGAGAAAAAATGGAGTAAGTTTCAGACAAGGGTGAAGATGAAACAAAGCTGGAATTTCTGGTTGGTTTTTTGCATGGCTTGCTAGAATTTTCTGTGCAGATTTTTCTCAGTGCTTCAGCCAACTTGCAGAAGGTTTGAAGGGACATTGGAGGATTCTTTAAGGCTGGTTTCCATCCTTCTTTATGGAGGGAAGATAGGTTTAAATTGCTGTTTTGAAAGCTGGAAGAACAGCTTGGTTTTTCGAACTACTATGCTGTGAAATCTGTCCAGGAATTTTTCTGGTTTGCACAGCTTTTGTGCAGTCCGATTTTGGCTATTGTTTTCAGTCTTCAAGCTGAGAGAATTAGTTATTTTTCTGGTAGTATTTGAGAGGAAAAGATGGCTGAAGATTTCAACAATTCGACTGATCAAGAAGCTCGAAAAATTTCCAAATCACTACATAAAGAAGATGAATACCTATAGGTTGGAGTTTGAAGGTTCATCCATAGAGTTTGATTTTCTTGGGAACCTTCTATAACTCTTCCCCATTTTCAGATAAAATTCCATCCTCCAATAGGCATTTTCAAAGCTTCACAATCACAGAACCTTGCTGGAATTTTCTGGAAATAAAAATGGCTTAGATAATTGAGCAACTTAATTGATTAAGAATTAAGGTAAGCTAGAGAACAAACATGGTATGAATCCCTTAGAAATTTTTGTAGGGCACAAGAGTAGGATTAGGACATTCCTTTCATGTCTCCCCTAGGATAACACTCCTACTCCTCCCTAAGGCATGCAAGGGCCGAAATTAGCCAACCTATCAAAAATAAAATTTAATCATACTAAAACTCAAATGATGGAATTTGAACTCAAGACCTCAAGGATTTATTCCAAAGCTCTAACCACTAAACCGCAACAACTCTTGTTCTTATTTTCTCTCCCAAATATTTTTCCTATTTAACCCTCAAGCTATCTCATTATTTCCACCTCAAGTAAAATTACCATTTTGCTCTTCCTACTCAATAAGCAAAATTAAGCCTTCTAGTGTACAAATCACAAATCCAAAGTACATAAAATCATACAAAAATATTTTCATCCATGCAAGAAAATATGATATGCATCCTAGTCCCCCTTACTCTAAGGTTAGTTTTAATTGGGGTTTCACAGATTGGAACAGGTCGATTTGAGACTTTATAAGAAAAGTGTCATTCGCATCTAAATTTGGAATATTTATGGCAAAAATAGAACATACGAAACATTATGAATCTTGAGAAAGTATGATAGAAGGCAGAATTGATCAATGCAAAATGAGAAACTACGCAAAGTCGGTAAAGGAATTATTTCAGCTAGTACAAGGGAAATTTAGAAATTACAGAAAGAAACCAAGTATATTTAAGTTGGACACTAAAATGTCATATGGAAAACAAAATGCAGAGGATGAAATAGGCATTTTGGACATATTGGATTGCTCCAATCGTATAAAAGATCAAAAGGTAGAACATCGATGTATCTCCTCATACAATTTCAGGGTGACAATAGTATATTTATATTTCTTAGCTTTGAAGTGTACCGAGAAAGAATTACGACACAATAATGATTCCACCTATGAAAGTATTCTGGAATCATTATCCAGTACAAGATATCCACATAGTAAAAAAAAAAAAAAATCGAAAGACAGAAAAGAAAGATATTCGAAACTACTTTAAGAATAAATTAATTTTGAGGATGAAATTCCTTGAAGAATGAGAGATTGTAATACCCTGTATTTTTAAATTTTAGTTGGTAACTATTTTCAATGGGGTGAGAGTTTGTATAAGTGGCCAGAACAACAAATGATCAGTATAGTGAGATAAATGTTTTGGTGCGATAAAAATATTTAAGGGCATTATTGGAATTATGAAATTGTAGGGATCTAGATGGAATTTTTAGATTGTTCTATCCTCACATTTATACTTCAATTGGTGACTACTTTATACAAAGTGAGAATTTAGGGGTAAGTCCAAAATAAAAGTTGATCAACGTGATGAGACGGACGTTTTGGTTAACCTGAGCTATTGGGGGTATTACCGTAATTTTGACTGCGATCGGGACATTGATCGCAAACTGCAAACAATTGAGAATTTTGATTCTTACTATTGAATTCAATAAAATTCATAGATTCTATTGGTGGAATAAAATATTTTTCCATTACGAACCGAAATTATAATTATTTTTTGAGGAAATTCAAAAATGCGGTTGAAACTTAAACAAGCAACATAATATGATTGGTGGATGAAAACAAGTGTCAAAAAGAGATTGGCTCAAATAAACCTTATCAAATAATGATTAAAGACTAATTAAAGAAATGAAAAATAAATAAGAAATTGTCACTTGGATGGATGGCTCAAAATTAACATTAATTGTTGGTTGACCTTGTGACTAATTTGGTCACATGAATGGCGGTGGACATCAAGAAAACTGGCCAAGAAAAGAATAAAATCAGAAGGAAGGGAAAAGGAAGGAAAAAGGAAGGAAAATACAGAAAAAATCAGGAGAAAAAGGAAAAGGAGAGAGAATAAAAGAATAAAATTGATTAGTGTGTACTTTTTCCTTTGAGAATTGATGCTCATTAATTTCCTATGCAATGGTTGTGATGAGTATATTTGCTCGTATGTGTATTTTGATATTAATGTTTTAATTAAAACTTGACCAATGGATAGATTTAAATTTGATGATTTTTATACACCCAAAATTTATACATCAACTTTTTAGCGCCATTGTTAGGGAACAATATTACGAAAGCTTAGATTTTGTTGATTTAGCCCTGTTTATATGCTTATATGTCTATATGTAAATATGTTTCTATGTTCCTTGTATGAATAGGTGCCATAATTTGTTCTCATATACTTGTAATTTAATGTCCTTACATGTTGTGAATATGTACTAACTGTCTAACTTGTAAATTCTTTAATCGCACAATCTTCTATTTTCTATACACCTTGCCCTTAGTGTATGAACTAACGATCTAAAACCGATATAGTAGATCTTGATCCTGAAATATAGAGAACCCTCACAATGGTCAGCAAGGTTGCGAGCAAAAGGGTAAGAAAAGACATTGTGGTGAATCAACCCAACAATGGTGGTAATGGTGGAATTAACAGGCGAACTATAGATGTCTTTATGAAACTCACAATCTTTAGCATAGGATGGAGTATGACAAAACTTACGATAGAGGCTAACTGATAGGGCCTAAATTAGTCATATATTTCCTAGTTATTTGAGGCCATTTTGTAATATATTTTATTCAATAACTAGTCATATTCCTTCATATTTGAGATTTTACCTTTGAAAAGGTATTTTGTTTATTATTTTAGATTATAGAGGTAATATAAAGCAAAAACGTCACGAAACAGAACTGAACCGGCACCAGCTAGAAGGCCAGAGGGCAGCCTCAGCTGTAGTCTGGAAGAAGTGGCGCGAAAATCAAGACAAATCGGTGAATGGACGGGAGAACAGAATACAACCTATGTCGGCCCTAGGCAGGACAGGCGGCGCCGGCTGTGCACTGATGCTGAGGCGGTGCCTCGATATTCGTGTGTATTTTTTGGCAATTTGCAGAGTTTTAGTATTTTTCCACTTCTAGTCGACTAAAAACCCTAGAGGGACAAATTTAGGCACTTCTAAAGCCTATAAATAGAGGAAAAACACAAGATTAAACAATGAATTCACTGATCAAAACATAAATCACTCAAAATCAAGGAGGAATTCATCAAATCATGGAGAATTGTACAAGAGAGTCTACAAAGAAGGAAGAAGGAAGCTTGTCTTTGAGTGCTTTCTTTTAACATTTTTTTCTTTTCTTGAACAATGATGTATGAATTGTTTTATTGTTATTTGACATTATTTTCGATATTCATGATTTTTAGAGTTACTTTGATCTTTTAATTAATTGATTGTTATGGTATTTGATTACTTGTGTTGGGTCATTTTGAGACCTATTTAACATGATTTGGACTTATAGATAGAAAGTTATGGTACAAATACCAAGGACTACTAGTTTAGTGATGGGATGAAGCTAGAACTTTATGATTAAAACTGAATGAAATGGCAAAGGAAATTGGTATTCTATGAGTTCAAAAATCATTAAGTAATGTCTTGGGGACATTTTGGAATTGGTTTGACAATAATTGGAATTGTGAATTAAAAGTTACGTTGTAAACAAATAGGTGTGCTAAGAAGAAAGAAATGCAGAATTTGGTGTATAAAGGGTAAATTCACTTGTTAATTCTTTATGTATTACTAGATGCAATAAAGATCAAAGGAACATGTGAAGGCCTCGAAAATATGTTTTGAGAAAAAGATTAATGAAATGGATTTGAAATTACCTCAACAGGTGTATCCTATTTTAGTACGACATAAAGAATTAAGAAATTTGGTAACTTCCTTAGCAACATGTAATTAGTGATATGTGTGAAAACCCAACTAAAACCAAACCTAGAGTAAGGGGGGTCGGGATGCATATCATATTTTCTTGCATGCATAAATATATTTTTGAATGATTTTATGTGTTTTGGAATTGTGATTTATAGTCTAGAAGGCTTAATTGTGCTTGTTCAGTAGGAAGGGCAAAATGGTAATTTTGCTTGAGGTGGAAATAAGGAGATAGCTTGAGGATTAAATAGGAAAAATATTTGGGAGAGAAAATAAGAACAAAAGTTATTGTGGTTTAGTGGTTAGAGCTTTGGAATAAATCCTTAAGGTCTTGAGTTCAAATTCCATCATTTGAGTTTTAGCATGATTAAATTTTATTTTAGATAAGTAGACTATTTTTGGCCTTTGCTTTCCATAGGGAGGAGTAGGAGTGTTGTCCTAGGGGAGGCATGAAAGGAATGTCCTAATCTCACTCTTGTGCCCTACAAAAATTCTTAAGGGATTCATACCCTTTTTGCTCTCTAGTTTACCCTAATTCTTGATCAATTAAGTTGCTCAATTTTTTCAAGCCATTTTTATTTCCAGAAAATTCCAACAAGGTTCTGTGATTTTGGAGCTTCGAAAATGCCTCTTGGATGAGGAAATTTTAACTGAAAATGGGGAAGGAGTTATGGAAGGTTCCCAAGAAAATTAATCTCCATGGTTGAACCTTCAACCTCCACCCTAGCAGTGATCATCTTCTTCTTGTAGCAAACTGGAAATTTTTCCAGCTTCTTACTCAGTCCAGCTTTCAAAAACTTCAACCATCTTTGCCTCTCAAATGCTGCTAGAAAAATAGCCAATTTATTCAGCTTGAAGATTGAAAACTTTGGCCAAAATCCGGACTACACAAAAGTTGTGCAAACCAGGAAAATTCCTGGGCAGTTTTTGTAGCTTGGTAGGCCAAGAACCAAGCTGTTTATTCCACCTTTCCAACCAGCAATTCAACCCTATCTTTCCTCCATAAAGAAGGCTGGAAACTAGCCTTAAAGAACCCTTCAATACCCCTTCAAACCTTCTGCAAGTCGGCTGGAATATGGCAGAAAAATCTGCACAAAAATTCTAGCAAACCTCTGGAATGAACAAATAGAATTTCCAGCCTTGTTTTTTCTTCAACCTTGTCTAAAACTCAGGCCAATTTTCTGTGAAACCAACCTTAGTCAGCCATGAACTGAACTTCATCATCTCCTCCATTGGTCTGCTCGAATGAAGCTCCATGGCTACCCCTTAAATTACTCCATCAATCACTTTAATCAAACTTTCAATTGGAATCCAAAATTCTAGCAAATTACTCCATGAAAACCTCTATGGATTCAGCTTCAAACAACCAGAAGAATCTTCCACACTTATCCTCTAAATTTTGGCCATTCTATAACCCATTCAAACATCATTCATCTCAACAAAATCCCAGCCAAACCAGTCGGCCATTGAAGCTCCCAAAGACCTCCGTCAACCAAGGTATTCTTACCATATTTGCTACCATATTTCACTCCCCAAATTACTCCTTTTGAAATTCAAACAACCAGCTTTCTGTCTTCTCCCAAATCTGAAAATTCAATCACCAGAATTTCCCTAGCCATTCAGCCAACATCGTTCAACAGAATTTCGTCCAGCTCTCCTCCATTCTCTCCAACCCTCAAAGAACACACACCACTATTCTCCAAGCTTAAGACCTCTCTAAACACCTTCAATCTTCTCCAAAAACTTCAGATCACATCTACTCATTCTCTAGAATCATTTTTTGCAATTTATAACATCAAACGCTGAAATCAAGTTTCTACTTTTAGATAAAAAAACCAGAATTTTCTTGAAGACTCAAGAACACTCTCAAGGTAAGCAGGAACGATTATGTTCAACTTCCTTCATCTTCAACCTTTAATGGAATATACTAATGAAATCTCTCTTTCTCTTTCTCTTTCTCTCTCTCTCTCTCTCTCTCTCTCTCTCTTGGCCGAAATGGTTACTCCAACCATGGCCATTTTCCTTCTTCCTCCTTAGACAGATCAAGCCTTCCAAGCAGGAGGATCCTCTTGGGACTTCTTCAAGGTATTCATCATTTAAGTAAGCCTCTTCAATCTTCTCTTTAAATTCTAGATTCATGTATTTTGGATGTTGTTGGAAAATGATAGATTATGGTTGGAGATTGAGCATGTCTTTATATGATGGAGTTGGGATTCAAGTATGAGGATAAATGTGTTTATGTGATGGAGTTGGGATTGATGCATGAGAATGATTTGTCTTGGTTGAGTTTTATGATATTTTAGGGATTGTTGCATGATCTTCATGTTGTAAGTTAGTGTCGATGATTAAGCATGATAGATATTATGTCACTTTTGGTGAATAGGGGTTTATGTTCTTGTATCCTTGTTGAAGCCATGAATATGATTATGTTTAGTGGAGTGTGGATTATGTGTTGGTAGATATGGATCTATGCTTTTATTCATGATTTGGATGGTTTGTTGATTGGTGTAGAGTGTATGTTGATAATTATGGTTAGCAATAGGAATTATGATCATGACCTTATTGTTCCTAAGCTATTTAAGTTAGCCAATTTTATTTCATTAATAAAAATTAATACTATATATTTTCTTCTAAAGATTTCGAAACCCTAGGAAGATTTGGAATTAGATTGATATATGAAATAATGATATTTTAGCCAAATGCCTGATGTCCTTTATTACAAATAAAATATATAAATATTATATATAATAATAATATTAAATAAAGCCTTTTATATAAATAATCATAATAGGTAAAATATTAATATTGTAAGTCATATATTCATAAATACTAATAAAATTTATTTATTAATCAAAAACATATTAAAATATACTTACCAATAATTTTATTTACCAATTATTTTCTAACCATTAATTATTAATAGATTATTATTTTTAAATGTTATCATCTAGGACCTAGGACCCTTCATTAAATAAATCCTAGTTTATTTATAATAAGATTTAAACCTATGACTTATTAGTAACCATTTCACAAACCCTAGTTATTTTATTATCAAGCTAGATTTATTCTATAAAATTCTTTTTGGCATCTAGCCTTAAAGTTTGGGACACTAGGGTCATGATTGTAGTAAGTTGAGCTAGAACTATTTATGAAAGCAAATTTTGGCTTGAGTTTATGTGAAACCCCAGTAAAAACCAGTTATGGAGTAAGGGGGTAGGGATGCATATCATACTTTATTGCATGTTTAAATATATTTTTATTTGATTTTCTGTGTTTTGGGTTTGAGATTTATTGTCTTGAAGGCTTGGTTGTGGATATTGCTTGAGAAGGGCAAAATGGTAAATTTTGCTTGAGGTGGAAAAAGGGAGATAGCTTGAGGATTGAATAGAAAATATTTTTTTTTATAGGGGAAATAAGAACAAGATTTGTTGTGGTGTAGTGGTTAGAGCCTTAGAATTAGTTCTTGAGGTCTTGGGTTCAAATTCCATTATAGGAGCTTTAGTTTGGTTAAATTTTATTTTTACTTGGGAAGTAATAATTTCGGCTTTATGTGCTTGGAGTAGGGTGGAAAAGTTGTCCCAAGAGAGATATGTTAGGAGTATCCTCATTCTACTCATTTACCCTACACAAATTTCCTAAGGGGAATTCATTTCCCCTTGATCTTTGATTTTCCTTATTTCTCAACTCATTAGTTTGATCAACTTGTTCTAGCCATTTCCTTTCCAGAAATTTCAGTAAAGTACTATGGTTTTGTAGGATCAAAATGTCTTAGTGAAAGGCATCTTATGGTCTGAAAATGTGGAAGAGTTGTGGGAGATTCCAAGAGGATAAATCCCCCTAGTGAACTTGCTAAAAAATTCACTCTAGCTAGATTCATTTCCCTTCATGCATAAAAGTGAAATTTTCCAGCTTTGTGAGCCTTCAAGGTGTCGAAATTCTTAACCATTATTCCCTCCCAAATGATGCTAGAAAAGGCCCTTTTGTTCAGCCTAGAATCTGGATTTTTCTGGCTATTTTCGGACTGCACAAAAGTGGTGCAAAACCAGAAACATTCCTGTGCAAATCGCAACTTTGGAGATCCAAAACCAAGTTGTTTTCTTCCAGATTTTGTTCAGCACCTTAGCCATGTTTTTCCTTCATGAAGAAGGCTAGAAACCAGCCTTGAAAGCCCCTGAAATTCGCCTTCAATCTCTGTGCAAGCTGGCTAGGAAATGGCTGCCGAAAACTGCCCAGGAAAAATTCCAGCCTGCGAAAATGCTGTGCAGATTTTTGTCCAGCTTTGTTTCCTAATTCTCTCCTAGCTGAAACCCCATTCTAGTTTTACATAAACCACCTTTAAACCTTCAGTAACTGAGCTCCATTATCTTCCATAAGCTTCGGCAGGAAATTCAGTCGTGGCTGCCCGAAAATCTCTCCAACAAATCCCTACAATCATGCTTGATTGATTACCAAAATTCCAGCCACCTTGGTTTAGCAACATTCCATAAAGTATCCCTCAAATAACCAGACTTTTTCTTCACCATTATACTCCTTGTTTTCGGCCACCATAAGCCTCCTTAAACCAGCTTTCAATCAACCGAAATACTGCTCAAAACAGTCGGCCATGGCAGACTTCCAAAGCTCTCCAATAATCAAGATATTCTTGAATATTTAGTTTCCAAATTTACTTCCTAAAAGTATTCTTCAATGATTTTAACAACTAGCCATTCCTTTTCCCTTCCAAACCAAAAAGCCATCTTCCTAAATCCTACAAAAAATTCGGCAGTCCTAGTTCTCACAGAATTTCGGCAGTTGCAAAACAAAATCTCTCAAATCCCTTCAACCTGCAAGAACACACACAACACACCAAGAACACCTACTCCTTCCTTTCACCTAATACCCCTCCAAGCCACTTCAAACCTTCTCTAAAATTTCCAGATTTAACCTACTCATTGCCGTGAGTCCATCAACACCATTCTTAACATCAAACTCCACAAACCAACTTGCTAGTTTGGATAAAAAACCAGAAAATTCTGTGAAGGTTCAAGAACACCTTCAAGGTAGGTTTGTTCTAACAACTTCATCTTCTCCAATCTTGATCTCTAGTGAAAATATATAAGAATAAACATACTAATGGTCCCTCTCTCTCTCTCTCTCTCTCTCTCTCTCTCTCTCTCTCTGTCATGGCCGAAACTCTTTTCTTTTGGCCGGATGGCTTCTTCTCCCATGGCCATGCTTTCTCCATCTTCCTTGGACGAAGCTAGGCATCTAGGTGTTGAGATCCATTCTAAACTCCTTCAAGGTATTCCTCAACCAAGTCCCTTCAGTCTTTCTTTTAAATTCTAGATTCATGTCTCTAAAATGATGTTGATAGTATGTGGATTGTGATAGGATTTGAGTATGTATTGTTGAGATTGAAGCATGAATATATGTATGATTGTGAAGGAGATGGGATTTATGCATGGAAGGTTTATCTTGGTTGATTGAATGATGATTTGGGGTTTGATACATGTTTCCATGTCATAAGTAGTATTTGTGATAAATTATGCTAGAGATTATGCCACCTTTGGTGAATAGGATTTATATTCATGTTGGATTATTGAAGCCATGATCATATTTATGCTAGTAGAGGTTAGATCATGTCTTGAAAAATTTAGATCTATGCATATATGCATGATTTGGATGATTTGATGAATTGAAGGATTGTATATATTCTTGATTGTGGTTAGCCATAGAAATTTGATCATGATCTCGTTGTCTCTAAGCTAATTTTTATTTCATGAATAAAATATTTAATAATACAATTTTACTAGTAATTTTGAAAAACCCTAGGAAGGGTAGATATGGATTATTATATATAATAAGGATTTTTAGTCAAATAAATAATAGCTTTTGCTAGAAAAATAATATATATATATATATATAAATATATAAATATATATATATATATATATATTACTTAAAATAATGAAATCAAATAAAGCCTTTTATGAAAATAATTATAATTAGTAAAATATTTATTACTAAAAATTTAATTATTATCTTTTAATCAAAACCCATTAAGAATTTATTTATTATTATTCAAGCAAGACTCATTAAATCTATTTTCAAATGATTTTAGCTATCAATTATTTTCTAACAACTAAATTATTAATAAATCATTATTTTATTTAATACTACCTAGGACTCTTGATCAAATAAACTCTAAATTTTTCTTAGCAAGATTTAAACTTTCAACTTATTAGAATTTATTTCCCAAACCATTAATTATTTTAAATATCAAATTAGGCTCAACTTATAAACCTATTTATTTATTGTTTGGCCTTAGAGCTTGGGACACTAGGATCATGGTAGTAGTAAGTTGAGTTGATTTAAAATTGAGGAAGTGGATTGTGGCTCGAAATTGATTGTGATTTGTATTTGCCCATGCGGGGTTAAGTTAGCTGTTGGAGATCTTTTATTGTGAGCAAGAATCAGGTAAGCTCCTACATAAAACCTGATTGATGTGAAATGTTTATTATAGCAAGCCAAATGTTGAGAGTATGGACACTCATTTATGTAAAGGCAATTGAGGGTTGAATTCTTTCTTATTTCAAACAATTGATTCTTTCTAAAACTGATCTTGACAAAGACTTTGGAAACCCTTAAATTGTCATTTTCATGTGGAACAGTGTTTTGTTCATTTTATCCCAAGTGGGAAACGTCGTTAAGTACTCAATAAGGGTGGACTACTGGGCTAGTCTTTGAGGGGTTAGGGTAAGTCTCTTAGTAGGTGGCCACCTCTGAGGGGTGAGTCCTTCCCGGATAAGATGACAGTCCAGTAAGTCGTGCCGGTCCGAGCTAGCATTGTTCTTTTTCAGTCAAGTGACTGTATTTTGCCGGAATGGACACCCGGTTGTTGTTTGGGTATAGAGATGGAGGAGTAACTTGCCTAGTAGGTCGATCACCTACTTTTGTCAGTCTGCACAAAGTGTGGCATTCTGTCCGGCAGTATGCACAAAGTGTGGCATGCTGACCATCCGGTTATTGGGCCCAAAGTGTGATAACCCGTAATCCTTTCTTTCGAGTGGTTAATTTTATAAATTATACATGGCTGGAAGTGCCAAAACACCACTCTTGTTTTTGATTGATGTTTATTGCTTGTCAATGATCTCTTATAAAGAATTTTATACTTTGCATTCACGAACTGTTTTCGCTGAATGTCGAATGCACACACGGACTTACTGAGATTTCTGTCTCACCACCATTTTACCATGATTTCAGGTCAGTCCTACTGTGGGGATGAGTAGCTAGATTATACCTGCTTTGGAAGATTTTCTGATAATTTACTTTTGTGTAATGTTTTGGGGAGATGAGAGTGGATAAATTTTATTATGGATTTGTTTTTGGTATTTTGGGAATTACTCTTGGATTGATATTTATTTTAGAATGTAATAAATTTTAAGTTCAAGTATCATTTATATTCCGCTATTTCATTTGTGTGACCTAGTTATAAATACCCCTTGTCCTTTGGACGGGGCGATATCCCCGGCCCTGGAGGGCCTAGGTAGCGGGGTGTTATTGTTTAATTATGGCTTGTGTTTACCCCAGGCGGGGTTAGGTTAGCTTTTGGGGATCTTTGATTTATCTCAAGCAAAGGATCAAGTAAGCTCTTGCATAAAACTTGTTTGTTGTAAAAGGTTACTATGGCAAGCCAAATACGAAGCGTGTGGACACTCTTTTTTTTTTTTTCTTGTAAAGGCAATTGAGGACTGTTTCCTTTCTTATTTCAGTCAAACAAACTATTTGAAAATCAATAAGCAGTTTTTCTCAAACACTAAACTCTTTCTAAAACCAACTTTGACCCAGACTTTAGAAACTCTTAATTGCTATTTCCAAGTAAAGCAATATTTTATCAGTTTTCTCTCAAGTGGGACAATCAATGTTGAGTACTCAATAAGGGTAGGCTAGTAGTACTAGTTTTGAACAGCAAGAGCGAGTCTTCTGACAGGTGGCCACCTCCAGAAGATGAACTCAACTTGGAGAAGCGATAGTACTACTTGGTCATGCCGGTCTGAGCTAGCAAGTTTCAGTCATGTGGACTATGTGTTGCCGGAGTGGACAACCGGTTTTGTTTGGGTGTAGAGAATGAGAAGTATCTTACCCGGTAGGCTGATCACCTACCTTTTGTCAGTCTGCACAAAGTGTGTTATTCTGACCGTTATACAGTCTCGGGGCCTAACGTGTGGTAACCCTTGGCTGCCCATTTGAGTGGTTGGTTTTATTGTGCACTTGTGTGGTTTGAAAGGAGGAAAATGCCACTCTTTATTTTGATCCTTATTTCTTGCTTGCCAACACTCTCTTATGAAATGTTTACAACTTGCATACACAATCTGTTTTACCTAAACACTCAAAGCACACCCGGACTTACTGAGATTTTTATCTCATCACCCTTTTTACCATGATTTCAGGTCGATCCTACTGTGGGGATGAGTAGCTAGTTGTTGCCTACTTTGGAAGATATTATGTTATTTCTTTTATGTAATGCTTTGAGAGATAAAAGTAAACAATTTTTTTTGGATTCGTTCTTGAATTTTTGGGTTGTAATAAGTTTTAATTTCAATGTATTGTTATATTTTTGTTGTGTGACCTAGTTATAAAGACCCCTTGTCCTTTAGACGCTCTGACATCCCCGGCTCTGTTGGGCCTAGGTTGTGGGGTGTTACAATGTGTGGTTGTTGTGAATTCTAGAATACTAAAGAAAGTATGAAATGATGACTGATATAGGTTTCCACTTTAAAGGTCTTGCAAAGGCTTAAGGATTATGAATATAATATAACATAGGACACGATGTGAGTCTCTAGGAATTTAAACTCCCAATTTGCTTGAATGTTTTTTTTAGTAAAGTTAATGTTTTCCTGATGTGAAAATGCTTTCTTGATATAATATGACATGATTCTCATTCTTGAACAGAAAACGTTATCAAGCATTTATTTTTTGAACATCTTGGATATGAAATATCTCGTGTGATTTCTTCGATCTCCTAATCCTGGTTTTGGTAAAGTGCTTTCCTGATTTGGAAAGTGTTTTCCTAATATACTCAAATACTAGTTTTCTATATGAATTTTAGGAAACACTATAAATATCAAGGATCATGAAATCATGGAAACATCATTGAATCTTGAATTCTTGAATATGGTATTTCTTGTATATAATACATGACTGACAATACTTGGCGTATGCACTACCTCGAATACTTGGCGTAAGCATACTAGTTTGTGTAAGCATAATACTTGGCATATGAACTAACTTGACTACTTGGCATAAGCACTAATTTGAATACTTAGCATAAGCACTTACTTGAATACTTAGCATAAGCCCAATACTTGACGTAAGTATACTACTTGGCATAAGCACAATACTTATGGTATGCACTAACTTGACTACTTCACGTAAGCAGTAACTTGAATATTTGGCGTTACCACTAACTATACTGGAATATCTAAATCCTCAAATATTTGAATACTTGAATTAGAATATTTTATACTCGAATTCTTGAATACTAGAATCAGCATGTTTTTATTCTGAACTCTTTAATACTTGAATCAACATGTTTTCATTTTGAATTTCTAGATACCTGATTTAGAAGAGTTTTCACATAAGAAATTCTGAGCCAGATTGTTTATAATGAAATTACTCCTTATAAGTTATTTTCAATGGAAAAAACACTAGCACACATGGCACTCACTGAGCCTTACACTCATACATGTGTTATTTTTCTTTGAAAATTTTTAAGATCAGAGGTATAGTGGAAGTGCAGTGGACTCCCAAAGGCACATGCTATGCCTTGGACCTATCGTGTCCTCGAGTGTATGTATCAAATGTCAGGAATTACACTATGTACCTCCTATGTTAAATAAAAGTATTTTGAAAATATTTTCATTGCATATTGAGTTAAGTTTGTTATAAAGACTATTTGTTTAAGAAACCAAATGGGGCAACATCCCACGAAGATAAGCACACTACGCTATGGAAAGGTGTGGCGTTATACTAATGACCCTCTCTAGAGTCAGATTGGTATCTGCTCATTAAGCTGAGAGTATAGCATACATTGGGTCTAGTACATATCATAGCATACATAATAAATCTAATTGCCGAAGCATATGGAATTCTGATCCTATGATCCCTTTCAACTTGTGTCTTGGGAGACATAGACTTTGAAAGGCATACCCCATAAGACATGGGTAAGAATCCCTTTTTTTATTGATCCATGCTAAATATTTTCAATATTTTATCTATATATGTAGATTGTGAAAGACCAAGCAACTTTTTTTATCCATCTCAATAGATCTTTATTCCCAAAATATAGGTTGTTTCTCCAAGGTCTTTTATGGAGAATTTCTTGGATAACCAAACTTTTACAGATTGAAGGACGGGTACATTATTTCCAATTAGCAATATGTCATCTATATAAAGTAATAGGAAAACAATTGCATTCCCACTAACCTTCTTGTATACACAAGATTTATTAATATTTTGAATGAAACCAAATTATTTAATTATTTTATTAGAACAGATGTTCCAACTCTTAGAAACTTGCTTTAGTCCATAAATGGACCTTTGCAGCTTGCACACCTTTGTGCTATCATTAGATTTGAAACCCTTAAGTTGTGTTATATACACTTCCTTAATTAAGTTTCCATTTAGGAAAACTATTTTTACATCCATTTGCTAAACCCCATAGTCATATGAGAGGTAAGTACTAGGAGTCTTCTTATAGATTTTAGCATTACAACTGGTAAAAACGTTTCGTCATAGCCAATACCATACAGTTGATGATAACCTTTAGGAACTAGTTGTATCTTATAGGTAACTACATTACCATCCATGTCAGTTTTCTTCTTGAAAATCCATTTGCACCCTATAGATTTAATTCCTTCGAGTGGATCAACTAAAGTTCATCCTTGGTTATCATATATAAAATCCATCTCTGGTTTCATGGCTTCAAGCCATTTATCATATTATGAACTATTCAGAATATCCTTATGAGTAGTAGGCTTATCTTTATTTATGAGCAACATCGAAAATGGTCACTTATAAAAAATCCATATCTCTCACGTACCATATGTATCCTACTCGATCTACGAGATTCTTGTGTAGACAAAGGTTCATCTATTATATTAATAGATGTGGGATCAATTGGTTGATTATTATTTGTTTATTCTTCTTGAACTTCACTAAGTTTAATTTTACTCCTACTATCTCCTTTGAGCATATATTCCTTCTTTAAAGAAATAATATACTTTGAAACAACCACTTTGTTTTTAGAAGGAAGATAGAAGTAACATCCGATTGACACTTTCGGATACCCAATAAATGAACACTTGTCGGACTTACTTTTAAGTTTGTATAACTGCATCATTTAAACAAAAGCCGGATAACCCTATATTCTCATATGAGATAACTTTGGTCTCTTTCTTAAGAACAACTCATAAATGGTGGAATCAACCGTTATTATTGGAACTCTATTTAGAATATAAATAGCAGTCTCCTGTGCATGCTCCCAGAATAATTTTGGTAAGTCTGCCAAAGCCATCATGGTTTGTACCATATCTAAAAAGATTCGATTCCTTCTCTCAGATACACCATTATTGAGTTGTATATGGTGGAGTCCATTAAAATAATATCCCATTATCTTTAAAATGGTTTTAAAACTTTTGATTTAAGTATTCACCTCCTTGATTGGATCTTAAAGATTTAATACTTTTGTTAAGTTATTTCTCTACTTTATTCCTAAAGTCTTTAAACCTGTCAAAAGCCTTAGATTTATATTTCATTAAATGCAACAACCTATATCATGAATAATAATCGATAAAGGTTATGAAAAAGTGATAACATCCTCTTACTTGTATAGACATTGGGCTATATACATCAGTATGTATGAGTTCTAACAACTGTTTGGCCCTTTCTTCTTTTCTATAAAAAGGAGTTCTAACCATTTTCACAAGTAAACAAGACTTGCATTTGCCATATGCTTTGTAATCAAATGATCCTATGTCACCAAGTTTGTGTAACTTAGAAACGTGATTTTTATTTGCATGGCCTAATTAACAATGCCATAAGTAAGATGAGATTATCTTTTCTTTATTTCTTATTGTTTATGTTGATTTTGCAATACCATATTAGACACCGTTTAATGAAAAAAAACAACATTTATTCTTGAAAATTAAATGAAAAACATTTTTGAACAAGCAAATGAGATAATATTTTTAAGTAAAACAAGTACATAATAATAGTTTGTAATTTCTAAAACAAATCTAGTAGGTAAGTGTAGATGATAAGTTCTCACAGCAAGTGCAACAACCTTTGCTCTATTTGTAGCATATAGGTCCATATCGCCGTTCTCTAGCCTTCTACTATCCTTTAGTCCCTGCAAATTATTGTAGAAATGAGATCTACAACTAGTATCTAATACCCATATTTTATTTTTAAAGTCAGTATTTATCTCAATCATAAACATACCAAGAGCAGAAGTAGAAGCGCCCGAAAGCATCTCTTTCTCCTTTTTTTTCACGATCTCTAGGTAGGCTTTGCATTTACACCTCCAATGACCCATCTTTCCATAGTGATGACATGAGCCTTTGACGGCTGCCTCATTTTTCTTCACACCATCTTTAGACTTAGTATGAGTCTTCTTCTTGAGAACCTTCTTTGTAGAAGATGAACAATCTACCAGCATGACTGTATTGGTTTCCTTCTTCATATAGGATTTCTGTATTCTTGAGAAAATTGATCAGCTCTAGTATAGTGGCCTCAATCTTATTGATTTAGTAGTTTATTACAAATTATAAAAAGCTACTTAGTAAAGATTGTAGAATTAAGTTAATACTTAATTTATTGTCCATAACGAACTCAGTAGACCTAAGTTTCTCAATTAAGCACAACATTCTAAGCCTATGAGTGGCCACAGAAACACCCTCAGTCATTTTAGAACGGAACAGTTTCTTAGAGATCTCATATCTCTTTATTCTTGCTTGTGCATCAAACCGCTCTCTCAGATGAAAGATAATCAAGTAAGCATCTATATGGTCATGCTATTTTTGCAATTCAAGGATTATTGATACCAGCATGATGCTGGCTGCTTTGTCACTATCCTCTTGATGCTTTCTTTGGACAGTATGCTCATCAGCATGAGCATCTTAAGGTGGTGGTGGAGAATAGAAGCATCTAGCATGTATAACAACTTTTTCGACTTGAGAACAATTCTCAAGTTTCTATACTAGTCCAGAAAATTTGACTCAATAAGTGTGTTGGTTTCTAACATACTACATAGATTTAAGTTGGTCGACATGATACAAATGACCTAGATGTAAAGATAGAGAAATTAGCAAAATGTATATACACGTGATATGAAAATAATTAGGTTTTTAAATAAACACATAGTTATTCCATTATTTTACTCAAACCAATAGTCCCTACTATTGATTTGGAATAGTAACCAAATTCCTTAAGAATAATCTTGGGTTAGCCCAACAAACCATTTTTAAGTTCAATGGTAAGTATCCAAATACTAACTATATCAAAAGTAACTACTGGATCATTGAGTGATTAACATCTTTTAATCTTACAACATTTAATGCTTACCTAAGCTTGCCTCTAATTATCTTTATGCTTGGGTTAGCCAAACCGGGATAAAGAAATTAGTTAAAAATAACCCATTAATCAGGAATCAAATTCTATAGTTTGAACATACTTAATGTTAAGTAGGTTTGGGTATGCCTAACATCCTAGTCTAAAAAAAGAGCTCTCATTCTTACTATATTAATAGAAGGCATTAGATTTAATATTATTTGAGGGACTTATTCCTTTTAGTGGTCTCATCAAACGGCATGCATGAATTTATCAATAAACAACATAAATTGAGAAACATGGTTATAAACAATTATGTCGTATGGTTATGGATTTTTCTAAATTAATTTTCTTGAGCCATGAAGGAAATTAATATGGTCAACCCTATATATTCATGCATAATATAAGTAGAAGGTCTTACTCTCTCACCTCGTTTTGGTTGCCATCTCCAATGTCTAGTAAATATTTTTTCTAACTTTATCTAACCTATGTAATCTAGTTACATAAATTTCTTAAATATAAAAACCTCAAGTTACATTCGTAGGGAGTTAGATGAGAAGAGAATTACATAAGACTTTTAGATAAGGAAGGACATGCAAACCCTATTTTATTAAGCTAAAACTGTAAATAATGCATGAATAGATATATTTGGTCTTAGTCCATAACCATCCACCATGCCAATTAAACATGCTTAAAATGCAGTAAGCATACAACATACAATACACAATACATCTAAAATTAGTATTTTGGAAATTTGTGGGACTAAATTCAAATTTTAGAAAGTTCTAGGCCAAAATTAATTTTTTAGAAACTTGTAGGTCCAAAAATATAATTTTATCCAAAATCGTAGGTTCCATTTAAAATCTAAGCATAATTAGTGCCAATTCTCAAAAGGAGAAATAATTTTAAAAAACTTATTATTATTTTTTAAAAACAGTTACTATCTAAACAGTAATATTTGCTCCACGAACTAGGCAGGAGCCACAGCCGGATTGGAGATAAACCCCAGTTTGTGTGGACTGACCCCTAGCCGTGGTCGGTCTGGAAACAATTTCTAATTCAATCCACCACCAAACCTTCAATCTACAATACCATTAGACTGAAGATCTGAAGGTTGCATGTTCGATCCACGCTCACTGCAAAATTATTATTTTTATTATTTTTTAAATGTAAACTTCTACACCATTTTCTATATTAGAATTTTGACACGGTATTTTTTAATATTTTAAATAAAAATTTTCTTCATTTAAAACTTCTAAAACCGCATACTAAATTTTTACTTTAATTTAAAATTTTACACCCATTTTTTATATTAAAATTTTAACACCGATTTTCTTTTTTAATCTTTTATATTAAATTTGACACTACTTTTTATATTTCCTCTAAACTTCTCTTCTTTAAAACGGTTCATTTTTTGCTACTTCTTCTTCTTATTTACTTTCATAATAATTTTAAAATAATTTTCCCTTCTCAAATTTCAGCTTCTCTTACTTATAAATAATTCTTTCATAATCCCCCCCCCCCTTTTTTTTATCATTTCCTAAAATTTTTAAAATTTTCTTTTACTCAACTGTATTTTTAAATATTAAATATTTAACATCACAATTGTTTGTTAGATATTTCTTCTTCTCAAAATTTTGACTTCTCCTACTTTTCATCCTTACAATTCTTTCATAATTAATATTCAAATATTTTGCCTTCTCAGAATTTCGGCTACTGTGACTTCCCTTATTTAATAACTCTTTCACCCAATTACTTTTTAAATAATTGACCAACCCAAAGAAGATTAAAAATGCAAATTGAATGTTCCATACTAAATTTATAGCTTAATAAAGAAATTAGGTGGATCAATATTGCTATTTGAAGGTGGAAGGGGGGGGGGAGGGGTTTCATATTTTGATTGAAAAACTTAGTAAATGTGTATCAACAAATGACTATGACCATCATTATAATCTAACACAACAATCCAATTGTTAATTAAAGTGATTGATCGCACTAAGTTAAGAAAACCCATTCACTAAACCACTCTGCAACATGCATATAAACCTAGAAACATCCTCGAAACAATTTCATAGCATTGAAAAGAACCCACAAACGTGACGAAATTTTTTTTTCAAAAATGATTCTAAGAAAAATAGAGACTACAATGAAATGATTTCATTAGGAAACAAATATCTATAAACCGCATATAAGGGGGCTCTGATACCACTATTTGTAACTGGATCATGTAATCAGATTACGCTGCAGAATTAAAAAGAGAAACTACCCAATGAATCAACTTATATGCAAGTTACGGATCAAATAAAAGGCAAGAAAAATACATTTGGTGCCACTACAGAGAATTCAAAATTTTCTATTCTATTAATGGAGAGATCCAACAATCCATTCAACACCACAAACACTTGTTCCGTTGCGCTTCAACATTCACCAATTAGAGAAAAAAAATAGTTTCTTTGTTTGTCCATCAATGCACTGCAACCCATGTGTAGGATTGCCTCGAATATAGTCCACAAAAAGAAAGAGATCAAGAGCTGCCTAAACCCAAAGCTAGAAAGATGTATAAGGCAAATAGGGTATTGGAGAAGATGAAGAAGATCACAAAGGAATGATTTCTATCTGTGTGTAATCATGCGTTAATTCTGGTTTTTTTTTTAATGAAAAATACTCACCTATGAAAAATACTCACCTAAATCTGCGATGTATATATCGATATATATGCACGCATGTTTCTAGATTTCTAAAGGAAAAAGAATACCTTAATTATAATTAGAACACATAAGTTCTTATAATTATAATTTGGTGCATCAATTACAACCAATTATAATTCGACCACAACTTTTTCTTCTTCTCACAATTAATCCATGTAATGTTATCAAATAATATCTTGAGTTCTTAATCCTTTATGGTGTATGACCTATTAGGTTTCCTGGTCTATTGTTAGCGAAATATGAATTAATCCCAACAGCCATAAGATTTATAATCCTTAATAATTAGAATTAACTTATCAATTTTAATTAGGATTAATTTATTAAATTCCTAATTTATGCATAAATTTTGGGTATGTAAAATTATCAATTTTAAATCCATCCCTTAATCAAGTTTTAATTAAAACATTAATTCTAAAATACATATATGAGCCAGTATACTCAACGCAAGCATAATATAGGGAATTGACGAGTATTGATCTTCAAAGGAACAAGTACACACTAATCACTTTTCATTCACTATTTAACCAACCTAAATAAAGTAGGAAAAGAATAAAAAGAAAAACAAAGAAATATATACAACTCAAGGATGTAGGTTTATGCAATTTAAACACTTATCCTAGAAAACAAAACAATGAACCAATTTGTAACTCTCTCAACTAATTATCATCTTGGCATCATGAAGGAACGCACAGTAAAATTCAATCATTTGTCAAGTCATAAATTTACTTACGTAAATTCCACTTTGTTTGTCAATCTATGGAATCCTATATTTTAATTCATATTAACAGATTTGTTAATTAAGCTAACATAACCAAAACATGCATTAAGCTCATCATTCATATCTTGATTCAATTAGTAGATTTATCAATCAAGCCATCCTAACTAAAACATGCATAAATCTCAATTCCTCAAAAACATGAAATTAGCTAATAACCCTATGTCAAGGTGAAATTAACTTAACCTTTAATCACTTAGTTCTAAAATCCTAACTTCATTGTTCAAATCCATCAAGATTTTGCAAATACAAAATCAATGCAATAAAACTCCTAACATAGTTTTGTCAAAGTCAATTAGAAGAACTTGTAGCAATAACCAATGAAATCAAGTAATCAAATACCGAAGATGACAATTAATTAATCAAAGAACTAAATTAACACAACATCATGAATCTTAAAATAATGTTAAATTACAAAAAAAGCATTGAATACATCATTGCTAATGGAAAAGATGACAAAGAGAAAAAGAAAACACTTTTAGACAAGCCTCTTTCTTCTTCATTGAAAACTTCCTTGAACAATCCTCCTTGATTTGGATGGACTCCTTCAATGAGAGAATCAGAATTTCTGCCCTTTCATTCACCTCTGTATGTTGTATCTTGTCTAATCCTTTATTTTCTTATGCTTTTTATAGGCCTTTTGGATGCTAAATTCATGGCTGAGAAAGTCTTGGCTGAGTAGGATTAGAAAAATACCGAAATCCTTGTAGAATTCCTAAATTCTTGTATAGAATATTCACCACCAGAGCCTACCTGGTGCCGAGTACCTTCGACCCATCTGGAGTCAGGTGCACTCTGTTCTTCCTCTGTTTTTGCACTGTTTTCTTCTTGGTGGACAGAACGTACCCGGCACCAGGTGCACATGCTAGACCTAGCGCTAGGTCTGTTTTGGTTTCCCCTGAAACTTGGCTCGAATTCCTCTGCTAGACCAGATTGTACCCGACGCCTAGTGATGCGTTAATTTTGGGTATATAAAATCATCAATTTTAAATCTATACCTTAATCAAGTTTTAATTAAAATATTAATCTCAAAATACACATGTGAGCAAGTATAGTTTTCGCAAGCATAGTATAGAGAATTAACGAGTATCGATCCTCAAAGGAACAAGTACACACTAATCACTTTTCATTTATTATTTAACCTATCAAATAAAGTGATAAAGAAATTAAAATAAAAATAAAAACAATATATTTATATATATAACTTATGGAGAAAAAATATGTAATTAAATAATTATTCTCAAAAGTATGTCATGAATCATCTAATACTTATCATAACCAATTATTTTCTTATCATCATGAAGGAATATCAAGTAAAATTTAACCGTTTCCCAAGTCATGAATCCACTTATGTAAACTCCACTTCTTTCCCAATCTAAAGAATTACTATCTCTTAATTAAATTAGTAGATTTCCCAGTCAAACCAACATAACCAAAAGATGCATTAAACACAATTTCTTATAGATATGACATTAGCTAATAACCCTATACTCTAGGCGAAATTAACTAACCTTTGATCACCTACGTTCTTTAATCTTAACTTTGTTTCCCAAGTCCATTAGACATAAATCTAATTCCATTAACCTATAAAATCAAGTAGTCAAACACCAAGAAAAATAATTAATTAATCAAAGAACTAAATTAACTTAAAATCATAAATCCAAGAATAATATCCAAATACAATTAAAGAATTAAAATTATCATTGTTCAAGAAAAAGAAAACAAATGAAAGAGATAAATACTCACAGACAAGCGCTTCAATCTCCAATGAAAACTCCTCCAAGAATCAATGCTCCATGAGTAATTTCTCTAAAGAAAATATTGGTAATGCACTCTAAAAATATATCTCTAAGCTCTACATTGTGCACCCCCCCCCCCCTTTTCTAAGGTAATTGGCCTTTATTTATAGGCTTACAAAATTCCTAAAAGAATCCTAAGTAAAGAAGAAGTAATGTCCAAAAAAAAATAATCCAAAACTAAAATGGATTAATAAAATCTAAATAAAATTCTAAGAAAAAATAAGAAGTCCACCACCTTTGATTGTGAAATTGGAAATCAATTTGGACTTGATTTTGTCTTATTCACTGAAGACCAATTCTTGTTGAATTTGGTTGAAATTGCATTGGCTCAATTGAGCCGCAAACCATCTAGCCACCTATTGAAATCCATCTTTCCTTTTGCTGTCTTCTTGCTCAGCCACTTTTGTTGACTTTTCCTTGGCCCACCAAATTTCTTTGTTTTCTTGTTCTTGCTTTTCCTTTTGTTTTGTTGTTTTTTGTTCTTCTTTGAAGCCGTGACCGAGCTGTTGGGGATATGCCCTAGAGTCAATTTGTACTTATACAATTGTCATTATGTTTTATATAATAATATGAGGCTTTCCTTTTCATGAATAGTGAGTTTTGTTTTGTTGGTCATCAAGTACGTGACTTGATAGTAAAACCCTACAATGAATACAATGACTATTCTAAAACTGTCCCTGATCGATTATTATTATTGGAATAATAATAAATTAAGATTAGTATGTTTGTGACTTGATGGCTATGTTTTACTGGCCATGGATATTTGTGATATCGAGTCAAGACATAAATAAATGTTAGAGAACATTGTATTGGACATGACCCACTGTGAGAGTACTTCATGGAATATGTCATAAGTACTTTCTAGCCATAATAATATTGAAAGTCCTTCGACCTAAATTCATCATAGTTTCTTACTTGATAAATTCTATATTTTGACATTGTCTAAAGTTGTCTTTAACCAGATAATAAATTAGACTACTGTTGGATATAAAATAAATCAAGGAGAGGAATATGATTGATTGTGAAGGAATTTGTCCCTCTCAGGTATGGGAGAGATATCCATGGGCCCCTTGATAAGTTAGACTGTTAAAATGCATGGCCGTGCTCAAATATATCAATCTAAGATATTGATATCATTTGTTTGAACAGTCTACTATGAGATCAAGAAATAATTGATTAAGCTTAATAAGGATGACATGCTCCGTGCCTTACGCTTAATCTGGATATCGTGTGACAAAAGAACTAAATATAAAATTATGGTTTGGTTCAAAGAGATCACCGATCTTCATTTAACCTGGATAGTTATAATGTTTTGCTAGAAACCGCTTATAACTTGTGGGCCATTTAAATACGATTTAGGCACGCTGCCAGTGTTAAATGAACCTATAGGGTCACACAATAAGTGAACTTGTTAGGTTATTTTTCTGGTGACCAGGTTCGATGAATCTGGATAATATCCAGATTATAAGAATTTGACTCGGTAAAATAATTAGTTAAATTACCGAGATAATGGCAGAATCTTATCATATCAGTTTTAATTTAATTTGAATTTAACTTAGAATATGATAAGATATGATTAGGGTTGGACTCTAAGAGGTTCGAGGGTTTTTTAAGAAAACCCTAGCCGTCTTTCGAGAGGCCAATTTTTCGGTTGAGAACATTCGTGCCATTCTCTACCAGAGAAAAAAACCTCTCAAACCCTAGGCGCTAGCACTCCCCGGGTATCGAGTGAGTTCGCGGTGTGTATCCAATAGAGGACGTTCGCATACTGCAGCGTCTGGTGATTGTTCGGGTCGAACGTACAACAGCACAACCAGAATCGAAAGGATTTCGATTACAGCAACCAGAGGTAACTCTTAAAGCTTTGATCTTCTTAATCGTTTACTTGGGTCCTCGGGAGGGATTCGTAGATGTTTTCCGCGTTTAGGAGTCCACGAATCCCAACACGAGCCGTGCCTAAGCCTTAAGCCATTTTTCTCCTTTTCCTCTCCAATTTTAATTGCACTTGTGTTCCTCTATTTCATCAATTTCTTCGATTTTCTTTGTTCTTCCAGTAGAGGACCAGCGCTAGGTTCATTTTCTTGTCCTGGTGCTGGGTTCAGACTGAAAAAACACACAATTAGTTCCAAATTTCACCTATTTTTATATAAAATTATAGAAAGCACTTTTATAAGGGAAATATCAAATAATAAGAAATATGACTAGTTATTGTATTAAAAGTGTTTCAAATTAACCTCAAATAACTAAAAAAATAATGATGATTTTAACCCCTATCACCTAGTCCACTGGCTAGGCCTGGCGCCAGGTCTATTATGTTTTTGTGCACTTTCTACTCGAATTTTACTCAAATATGTACATATTTGCCGAAAACACCTTTTAGAAGAAAAATGTCAAATAGAAAGGAATATGCCTAGTTTTTATAACAAATGTGTCTCAAAATAACCTCAAATAACTATAAAAATAATTGTGATTTTAACCCCTATCAATTCCTCCACACTTGAACATTTGATGGTCCTCAAGCAAAACACTTTAGCCCAAGAAAAATTATCAAGAAAACACAAGTCTTTCTTTCTTATTCAGAAATTTCTTAACCATAGTAAAGATTATGTCTTTCCTTCAAACTTAAGATACAACTCTTGTCATTGATACCTTTGGATAACAATACAAACTTTGAAACATTAGGCAAAATATCATAAAAGTCTTGAAGTCAAATTAATCAAGTGTATACCTTAGTCTAAAAAGATTATTTCACCCTTCCATTTAAAATATACATAATAGGAATCACATAAGTGAAGCCATCTACTAACTCAAGCTTTATAAGTCTAAAAATTGCATAACTTAAGTCATGATATGAGAAAAGCACTCCAATTTTTTTCTCTCAAAATTTTTTTAGTGACTTAGGTAATTGATAGCCTTAAGTGCATGGATTTTGCTTTACACATTGTATTGGCCCCCTTTATAGTTCACTCATAATTTTTTCCCAATAATTCTTTCTTTCTATACTCTTTCTTGCCTTTTGCCTTCAAGATAACCTCAAAAGAGTGCACCGAATTCACTTGTTACTTCTCCCCATATTGACCCTCTTTTCAGCTAAAGGTCTTCAATGATCATCAACAAAAGCATTTTTTCTCAATTCATCTAACAATAGTGTTGTTTCCCTTCATTATTTTTTTTAACTCAATTCAAATAAAAAAAAACCATAATACTCCTCAATCTTTCCTCTCAAAGATCTTTTTTCAACTAACATTTTTTCATCATAACTCAAAGCTAGCAAAATTTAGACTCATAATACATGAGTTAGCCAATAAACTCTTCCCATATTCATCATATCTTCTCTATTTCAACTAGATAAGTCAAATAATATTTAAACACAAATGCATAAACAAGATTAATCAAAATTCTCAAGTCTTGATAAATATCTTATCCAATAAAACCAATTTCGTCAAAATCCACCTAATGAATGACAAAACTCATATCTAAGTAAGAAAAAGAATTACAACTTTACTTAACAATGAAAACCAATGAAATTTTTGAAAGATTTATCACAAAATTATTCACAAAATAATAAGGAAAAGCACTTCTTCAACCTTATTCTCTCCCCCCCCCCCTCCCCCCCCTCCCCACACACACACACACACTTAAACTGGATATTATCCTCAATGGCCAAAGATATAACAATAAAAGTACAGCAAAAAAGACCAATAATGAATAAAGAAGGAAAAGAATAAAGTAAAAAGATACTTCCATTACATTATCTTGCCACCACGTGTGAAGCCACCTCAAGGAAGGGTTATTACAAGAGTACCTACTAAAAGAAAAGAAACATAAATCTAGGGAAAAAAAGTAAAAAATAAAATAAAAGAAACAAAAAGGATAAGAAAATACATCTACAAGCTAGTAAAGGTCATTAAAATTCAAAAAGAAAAAGAAATAACAGAAAATAAAATAAAATACAAAAGAGTGAGTTAAGAGTCATCCTCATCATCATCATGGTCATCATTGTCAGCTCCGCGACTAGAAGATGCACCAGTAACGTGTTGGATCAAAGTGGCCAACTTCTGATCTTGAACATCCTGGCGGTGATGAATATCGGCAAGAAATCGTAGAGCTGGAGAAGGATAGTCATTTGGCTCTCCATCTGTGCCTCCATTCGTGCCTCAAAATCAGTGCATTAATGTGAGCTAGCCGCACAAGGGGGTGGTCTAGCAGGTGGCACCTTTTCCTCCTCCTTATTAGGGGAAGCTCTTCCTTTCCAGTGTACTGCACCTCATAGGGCCTCTTCCACCTCTTGGCCATCTCATCATAGCGATACCCATACTAAACTAAAGTATGTTCCATTACAAGGTCATGGTCAGTAGTAGGCTCACTCAACTCTCCACAGTCGTGCTCTAAAGTCTCTCAAAATATGCATAATAACCAAAAGGAATTTGAGGGCTTTGGCTGCAATGTTAGAGGAAAGAACCTCTCGCATAGAGTGAATGATAATGAGAGCAAGGGGAAAAGACTCACGATTCCTCATCTTATCTAGAATATAAAAGTTAAGGATCCTAGACTTATTGAAGCCATTAGCCTTGGGATAGATGTTGAATGCAAAGATATAGACTAAGGTACACTACTGAGCCTCAAGGTCATTGTTAGAGAAATATTGATATTGACCTATTTTTCCTTTTCTCGTCATACGAAAACTAGCCCTTATAGCCCCCACATCCAAGGTAAGCTCAGAGATGATCTTTTGGTTATTATAGTCCACAGCTATCTACGGTTCCTCATTCGGGATTCCCAAAATTCTAGCTAGTCTAGCCCTCTCAAACTCAATGGGAATCCCTTTGACCATGGTAGAGATGACTTGGAGAGTTTTTTTTTTTTTTTTTTTTTTTTGTCTTGCATGTTGGCATAAAATTCTCTCACACGCACAAGACAATAATGACCTTCCTTCTAATGATAGGCTTTCACCCCAGGCACCTAAACATAGTAGAAAGCTATACGGAATTGTCTAAAGATGGCTTGTATCTCTTTTCTACTATAATTTTATTATTTTGGTGCCTGTCATACTAGATTTGGCATATAGGATTAGAAAATTGGGTAGGTTGGGTAAGTAGATGCTTGAAGGAAGATGTGGATAAAGATGTTTTTTGAGCTCTTTTAGCCCCCAGTGCTAACCCTTTACGTCATCTAGACATGATGAGAGGATGAAGAAAGATGATAGAATAGGAAAATATGAGGCTGTCAACTCACTTTTTACAACAAATGCTCAACTTTCAACCGTCTCACAATCACAACACCATACAGCACCACTCCCCACCCAACATAAAACGCCACAAGATAATCAATAAACACCACTCAACGCCCTCAAACAAACGTTCAAAAAAATAAGACATATGCCAATCCAAAACACCATATCAACATGCTTGATCAAATCCATAATGTTCAATATTCCTCAGTGAAACCATATTCAGCTTAGAATCACAATGCTTAATTAGCTACACCATTTATATCACAATGTACAGCCTATCAGCCTAAGGCTAAGTGAAATATTGAACAAGTATCCTTTCCCCCAAAAATTAATCACAAAGCATGCATGCCCAATCACTTCCAAAAAGGTGTAAAATATCAATGGCATTAATCATAAGGTAGTATGTATGATATTCTCATGCCAATACAAGCTCAAAGAAAGCAATCTTAACAATCAAGTCCTTCACTAGAAACTATTCAAGAATTTTCGCCCAAAAATGCATAGAAAACTACCTAAAATTCGTAAGAAAAAATTTAACCGTAGAAAGTGTAAAAAATTCATACCATAATGAACTCCAATGCATGGGCAATGTTTCTATGGCAAAAGTTTTAAGAAATCGTGCTCCCAATGGAAGGATTGAAAAATGGGTTTTAGGTAAAAAAGATTAGATTTTTTGTTATTTTGATCCAAACTTTCAAGAACAAAGTGAAGATTTTCTATTTTGGAAATGGTTTGAAGGTATAGAAAGTGATCCGGTGGTGTTTTGAAGATAAACTCGGCGATGGGTTGAGAGAAAATTAGAGATGGATGAAAGTTTTTTGAACAAAAATGGCCAAGAGGGCTAGTTTTGAGTGTGGTGGCTGAACGAGCTTGGCGCTGGACCTATTCTGCTTGCGCTTCACTGTCGGGTTGTGCTGACCTGGCACCTGGGCTAAAGTTGGGCTCGGCGCCAAGTTAGCTCTAGCCGAAAAAATCACATTTTTTTTTAAAGATGCATTTTAATGAAAATAAAGATAAAAGAAAATGAAATCATACGAAGCATGCAGTCTCATAGCCAAATAAATGAAAACAAACGAGAATTAAAAAGATTGTTCAGCAAAAACTAAAGTAGTTCAAAATCAGTGTTTCCCATAGTCTTAGTCCCGTGAGTTGGTCTCCATGTTGCCTGGAAGTGAACTTGGTTAACGATCCCCAAGAAGTTTGGCTAACTGTCCAATTTGCTCCTCAAAATTGTGCATGGATGCCTCCAAGTTTCTTGTGGCTGCATCGATCCCTTGGAACCGTGTTTCCATTCCGCTTACTAGTTTGGTAACCATTTCCTCCAAGGATGGTTTAGTTGGTGGGGCGTTGTATGGCAGAAGTGGTTGAGTCCATTTTCTGCGTGAGTGCTTCCACCTTTGCTTCTAAGGCAGCCATTGCATCCACTTTGTGTACTCCATGTACACGAGCTCTGGACTGTGAACTACCATAGGCATAGTTATTCGTAGCCATATTTTCAATCAAGTCATATACCTTTCCTGGGATTTTGGAATTGATGGAGCTTCCTGCCAAAGTATCAACTAGTTGCCTTGTAGCAAAACTTAACCCACTGTAAAAGATCTGCATTTGCATTCCCAACTCGAATCCATGGTGAGGACATTTTCT